>RJWM01020524.1:0-37009 GCA_004363535.1 Dasyprocta punctata
ATATTGTAACTACTGTCAAACTTCAACCACCTCAGAGTGTAAACCTACAGTGTAATTGTATCAGATCTGTCGTTGTTGTTGTTTGTCTTTGATGCTTTTTATTTCTATCTTCTGTGTCTATTTTCTTTTGAATAAAATTAAAAAAAAAGAAATGTGCTGTGATTATGATGTGTTTTCCATTATAGCTGGTCTTTTTCTTTTGCTCAACATCTTTTAATATTCTGTTCTCTTGCTGTGTTTCTGAAATCTTGAGTACTGTTTGTGCTGGCATATTTTTTGTTTTGGATATGGCTGTTTGTAGTTCTACATGCTTCATTTATTTGTAGGTCAAATTCTTTATCCATGCTTGAGAGGTTTTCTGTCATTATTTCTGTGGAGTTTTTAGGTCATCTGTGTTGTCTCCAGCTTTCTCACTGACCCCAATCAATCTTATGTTCTTTTTCTTTGCTTCATCTTATAGCTGTTGTTTTGATTTCTCATGGTTCCTTGCTATTTTTAGATATTTTTTTCTTTTCATGATCACTGGCTGCAATTGTGTCTTTAAGATCTGAAATTCTATCCTTTCCATCATTCAGTCTGTTGCAAACATTTTCATTGGAGATTTTAATCTCTTGGATTTCTGTTTGTATCTGCTTTATGGATTACATTTCTCTCCATTATTGGGCATTTTTTGTTTCTATCATTTTTCTAAACTCATCTATTCCTTGTTCTGTGTCTTATCTAATATCTTTAATTTTAAGCATTCTTTCTTCCTGTAACTGGGAGATTATTTTCTCTGTAGCCTTTTCTACTTCTTTTTTCACTTTTGTTGTTGTCATTTCAGGAAGTTCCAGTGTTTGACTTCCAATTTCATGTATCTCATTGAGTTCCAGGCTTTTGCTGGGTGGACTGGGGTCTGAGTTTGCATTTTGCTTCTGTGTCTTTTCATTTTCTATTTTCTCTTTTTTCTTTTGTTTTCTATGTTGATGCTTTCCAATTTCTCATGATACATAGTTTTATTACTAGTATTGAGGCTCCCACCAGTGAGGAAAGAAAGTGTGTCTTCTTCAGGGCTATCCTCTAGATTTAGTTGGTTCTGTATAGCTGTCCCAAGAATGTACCTTCCTAATTTGTAATGGATTCAAAATTGATATTTGGATTAGCTTTGATACTGGGCTGTGGAGCTGATTACAATCCCATACAATCAGTGCTATCATACATGGAAGAAAAACTGTTTATGATATGTATGACAACCTGATTAAAATAGTAGTTAGTAATAATAATAGTTTTAAGTACAGTTTAACTATTAACTATGGTAAAAATTAACCACAGAAGCAAACTCTGTGGTTATACAATGAAATCAAACATATACCATGCACTTGTGTGCAGTGGTTTTCCATTTAGTGGATTGATTTTACCTTTCTGTGGGTGGTGGATGTTTAAAATGGGTAGTGAATTGGCTAAAGTGATGAATGAGGTCAGATATAGTAGAGTCAAGGCTAGAGTTCAAAGGATGATTGACCGAGTTTTGGGAAACTGGAGGACACAGGAAGGAAGGAAAGAAATAGAATCCAAAGGAATAATCAGGAAAGGCAGGGAAATGATAACGCACTTGAAATTTCAAATACAAGAAGTAGCCAAAGAAAAAAAGTAAGATTAATAGAAGAAAACAAAAAAGAAAGATAAGAAACCTAAACAATGAAAATAAGGAAGGAAAGAGAATGAAAAAGAAAGAAAAAAAGAGAGAAGAACACAAAAGTAACCACAGAATATAAAACAAAACCTGATAACATCCAAAATGACAAGAAAGGGACAGTCAGTCAGACAAACAAGGGACAATAAAAGTTGTAAAATACCTCCAGTGTTTGCAGTTGTGTGATAATGTTTATGTTTCATCTCAGAGATGTGCTATGTATGGAGCTGATCTTGGTTTCTGGAAGTGGGGGCTGGGACTGCTCTTCTGTCGGTACAGTTCTTCAGAGTCCAACCGCTATCTCCTCCCTGCTGCTTCAGAGGCTTCCACTTTGCTGGCTTCCCTAATTATTTTACCCTCCAAAAGCTTGTGTACATCTCTGCACCTGGCTGTTATCCTGGGTCTTGTGGTTCCCATCTGTGTTACACACTTCCAGCTGGCACTGCTGTGTAGGGAGTAATGAGGAGGCCCAGAACACGAACTTACCATCTTCCAGTCATCCCCAGTGCCTGGATGTAATGGACAGTTGCAGAACATGAGCTCACTGTCTTACAGCTGACCCTGCCATCAGGGATCTCAAATGCTTTTTCTGAATGTGTTGAGATGATCATGGAATTATTGTGTTAATACAGTGTATTTTACATTTATTGATTTGCAAATGTTGAACCATCCGTGCATCTATGGGTTGAATCCTACTTGATCATAGTGTATAATCTTGTTTTTTTTTTTTTGCAGCACCAGGGATTGAACTCACAACCTCGCGCCTGCCTGACAGGCGCGTAAGCCGCTGAGCCAAACTCCCGGCCCTGGTTTTTTTTTGAGGCAGGGTCGCACTGTGTAGCTCAGGCCGGCCTTACGCTCACGTTGTAGCCCAAGCCGGCCTCGAACTCAAAACGCTCCTCCTACCTCAGCCTCCCGAGTGCTGGGATTAAAGGCGTGTGCCACCACGCCCGGCTATAGTGTATAATCTTGATGATCTGTTGCATTCTGTTTGCCAATATCTTTTGGAGGATTTTTCTGTCTATTTTCTTTGGGAAGATTGGCCTGTAGTTTTCTTTTTTGATTGGATCCTTCTCTGGTTTTTGTATCAGGGTAATACTTGCTTCCAGGAATGATTTAGTAAGTATTGTTTCATTTAAATTTTATTAAAGGGTTTCAGCATTAGTGACATTAGATTTTCTCTAAATTTTTTGTAGAACTCAACAATGAATCCATCAGGGCCTTTTTTGGATACTTTTTAAATTACATTTTCAATTTCAGTGACTGATATAGGGTTATTTGGAATTTTTATGTCTTCTACATTCAGTTTTGTCAATTCATATGTGTCTAGGAATCTGTCCATTTTTTTCTGTGTTTTCCATTTTATCAAATTACACGTTCTCAAAGTAGGTATTGATGATTTGGATTTCCACAGTATCCATTGTGATTTCATCCTTTTCATTCCTAATTACTTAAATTTTAGACTTTTCTTTCCCCTTTTTGATAAGGTTGCTTAGGGGTTTATCAATTTTATTTTAATATTTCAAAGAGCCAATTCTTCAACTCATTGGTTTTTGTATTGATTTCTTTGTTTCAAATGCATAAATTTCTGCTCTGACATATATAATTTCCTCTCTTATATAAGGTTTGTATTCACTTTGTTCTTTTTCTAGAAATTTGAAGTTCAACATAAGGTGTTTCAATTGATCTTGCTCTGTTTTACCAATGTGAAAACTCAGAACTACTGTTATCCCTCATAGGACTGCCTTCATTGTATCTCATAAGTTTCCGTATGTTGCTTTGGAATTATAATTCAGTTGTGTACACTGTTTAATTCTTCTTAGTTTACTTAGTTTCTACGTGCTTATGTAGTGTTTTGTTTTTTAGAATTTTGGTACTAGGGATTGGACTCGACCTCATGCTTGCCAGGCAGGCACTTGTGCCACTGAGCTAAATCCCTGGCCCCACTTATGTAGTTTTTGAGGTTTCTTTTACTGTTAATTTTCAATTTCTTTGTAACATGGTCAGATAATATGCATGGGGTAATTTCATATCCTCTGCATTTACTTAAGCATATTCTATGCACTAATATGTGGTATCTCTGGAGAACATTCCATGTGAAACTGAGAAAAATATGCATTCTGATGTTGTAGGGTGGCAAACTCTGTAGACATCTACTAAATTCATTTGACCACTTTTTTATAATTTTGATATTTCTTTGCTGATTTTCTGTCTATTTGATCTATCTAATTGTGAGAGCAGAGCATTAAGTCCCCCCATTAACACTGTGTGAGTGGCTTTTTGATCTTTATTATCTATTAATATGTGTTTTATGTGGTTGTGTGCACTGGTATTTGGTGCATATATATTTATAATTGTTATCTCTTCTTGGATTCTTCCCTTAACAGGTGTGTAGTGATGTTTTTTCTCTCTTTTTATCAGTCTTGACTTGAAGTTCACATTGTCTGCAAGTAAAATAGCTACCTCTGCTTTTTTCTGGGCTCCTGTCACATTGAGTTTTGTTTTCCATCCTTTGACTATTAGTCTATGAATTACTTTTTGAGTTAAATGTATTTCTTGAATTCACCATTGTGTTGAATCTTGCTTCTTTATCTATTCTGCCAGTCTGTTTCTTTTGATTCATAAACAGAGAAAATTTACCTTTATGGTTATAAAAAATATGTATTGTCTGATATTTCTCATATTATTTTCCTATTATTGTTTTCCTGACTTTCCTCTCTGTTTAATTGCTTGTGCTGACTGTTTCCTTCTTTCTATTAATGTTATTGCACTTGTGGTCTGCATTTTCTCTTTCTAACATAACTTTAAGACATTGTGAAGTGCTGGTTTGTTGCATGAATTTATTCGGTTGTTCTTTGTCATGAAGGTATTTTATTTCTCCATTGATTTTGAAAGATAGTTTTGCAGGGTTCGTCAACCTGACTTGAAGGTTGCTTTATTTTATGTCTTTAAATACCTCATTCAAAGATCTCCATGATTTGAGGATATGTTTTTAGAAGTCTGCTATGATTATGAAGGGCTTTCCTTCATAGGTGGTTTGTTTCTTTTCTCCAAATGCTTTTACTATTCTGTTGTTGTGCTTAATTTCTGAAATCTTGGTTGTTATATGCCTTGTTGCAGATTTTGGTCATGACTCTCAGGACTTCAATATGCTCCATTTATTTGCATTTCAAAATCTTTATCCATGTTTGAGAAGTTTTCTTCCATTTTTTCTGGGAAGAAGTTTTTATGGCATTTGTGATGTCTCCAGCTTTCTTATTGACTCTAATTATCTTATGCTGTTTTTTCATTGCTTCATCTTGCAGTTGTTGAATTGGTTTTTCATGGTCTCTTGCTATTTTTAAGATGTCTTTATTTCCATGGTTGCTAACTTCAGTCCTTTCTACTAGATCTGATATTTCATCCTTTCCTTTGTCCAACCTGTTGAGTATACTTTCAATGGAGATTATACTCTCCTGGGTTTCTGTTTGCATCTCTTCCATGGATTCCATTTGTTTCCTGTGTTGGGCATTTCTGCTTTCTATCATTTTCCTAAGCTCTTCTTTATCTGTCTGCTCTAATGTCTTTAATTTTGATTATCATTTCTTTTTGTATTTGAGAGTTTATTTTTTCTATAGCCTCTTGCATTTGTATGTTTCACTTCTGTTGTTATCATTTCAGAAAGTTACACTGCTTGGTTCTGATTTCATCTATCTCATTGTGCTCTGGATTTGTCTGGAATGGACTGGGATGCTGGGGATGCATTTTGTTTCTATATCTTGTTATATTCATTTTTTTATATTATTTTGCTTTCTGCATTGATGCTTGCCAATTTCTTAAGGTAGGGAGATTTATACCTGGTATCAAGGCTTTCCTAGGAAATTTCTTTTCCTCAGGGATATCTTCTAGATATAGTTCGTTCTTGGTCTTTATGTCTATCCCAAAATCTGCCTTCTCAATTTATTAATGATGAGAATTTAATTGCTGTTTAACTCAGATATCAGTCCTTTTGTACTGGACTATGGTGATGTTTATCACCCTTTAAAATCACGGTGTTATCATATAAATCAGAAAAACTGATTATAACATGTATGGCATCCTGGCTAAAGTAGTACAGTTAGTAGTAAATAGCATCAAGTACAGCCTAGCTATTGACTAATTCTTTAAAATATTAACCTGATACCTTTAACCATATCAGTAAATCCTACAGTTATATATCAATGTCCAAGATATACCAGTAACTTGTATGCAATGATTTTTCCCATAGTGGAGTGATTTTACCCTGCTGGAGGAAATTTTTAAGAGGAATAGAGAATAAGATAGAGAGATGAATGAGGGAAAATATAGTAGAAGCAAGGCTGAAGGACAAAGGATGGTCACCCACATTTTGGGAAACTGGAGTTCATGGGAGAATAAGAATGAAAGATAAAGTGAACAAGAAAGAGAATAATGTTCGCTGTGAAGATATCATACAATCTAGAGATAGTTGAGAAAAGAAAGATGAGAAGAAAATATAAAGGATAAGAAATTAAATAGTGAGAAAAGAAAAAGAAAAAAATACAGACCAAAAATAACCACAAAATAAAACAAAGAAAATCCATTCAGACAGAAAAATAATAACCAACCAGACAAATAATGAAAAATTCATAAATTTCCTCTGGTGCCTGCCATTATATTCAATGAACTAAATAGCTAGTTTTTGGAAGAATAAACAAAATAGATAAACACATGGGAAATTTTATCAAGCAAGAAAAGACCTGTATCAATTAAATTAGAAATGAGAAAGGTTGAATCACAATGGACACCACCAAACCAGATTATTAATTAATTTTAAACTTGCTTTGAAAAGTTGGAGATTCTAAAAGAAATATGTATATTCCTAGAAAAATAACATCAAATATGACCCAAGAATATATAGAACCTTGAAAAATTGCAAGACAAGTCATGAAATTGACCTAATAATAAAAAACCTACTAAATAAGAAGTGCCCAAGTTCTAATCAACTCATCATTGAGTTCTACAAGAACTTCTAGGAAGACATAACACCAATGCTCTTCATAACCTTTACTAAAAATATAAAGGGACTGGGCCTGGTGGCACACACCTGTAATCTCAGCACTTGGGAGGCTGAGGCAGGAGGATCATTGCAAGTTCAAGACCAGTCTGAGCTACAACATGAGCTCAAAGCCAGCCTGAACTGCATAGTGAGACCCATTCTCTAAAAAACTTTTAAAATGTAAAGGGAAGTAGTATTTGAACACTTATCCCTGGAATCTAGAATTATCTTGATTATGAAACAAGACCAAGACCCAACCAAAAAGGAGAACCTCAGGCTAATCTCCTCAATGAACTGGCATGCAAAACTCATCAATATGATACTGAAAGAGAAAGTAACAAATCACCAAAAAAAACCACATATGATGACCAAGTAAGCTGCATCCCAGTGATACCAGAATGATTCAACACATGCAAACTAGTAAATGCAATACAACCACATAAACAAGTGCAAGAACAAAGAGCACAAGATTAACTCAATAGAAGTAGAAAAAGTGAAAAATCCAAACTCTAGCATAAAAAACTCAAGAAAATTTTATACCTATAAAAGAACCTTACATAAATCTGATAAAGCCTCTTATGACTATTCTACTGCCAACATCATATGAAATTGGGAAAAACTGAAATATTTCCCTCTAAAATCAGGAAAAAAAGACAAGACATCCACTATCTCCTTCTATTAAATACAGAAATTGAAACATTTGCCAGAACAGTCAGACAATAAAAAGAAATGAAAGGGCAACATTTAGGAAAAGAATAGCCCAAGTTTTTAATTATTTGCAGACAATGACACTTTCCATAGAAGATGTAAATTTTCACTGAAAGATTTCTAAATCAATGACAAAATTCAGCAGTGTAGCAAGACACAAAATGAGCAAGGAAAAATCACTAGAATTCCTGTATACCAATAGTGAACTCACTGAGAAACAAATTAGGAAAACAGTACCATTTTCAATAGCAGTGAGAAAAATTAAAATCATAAGAATTAACCTACCTAAGCAAGTGAAAGACTTCTTCAACGAAAATTACAGAAGAGAGAACAGGGAGGACTCGAGAAAATGGAATCATGCAATCCCAATCAAATGCTGACAGCTTTACTCTAAGAAATTGAGAAAAGAATGCTATAATTCATATGGAAAAAGAAGTGACTCAGTCTCACAAAAGTAATTTTAGACAAGAGCAAAGCAGGAAGTACCAAAATCTGAGATTTGAAGTTATATGATAAACCTACAGTGTTAAACAGTGTGGTCCTGGAACAAAACAGATATGTAAATCAATGGAAACTAATACAGGATTATGAAAAAACTCCAGACAAATTTAGATATCTGATGTTTGACAAAAGGGTCACAACACACACATTGGAACAAAGATAGCATCTTTAACAGTTAGATATGGGAAAATTGTTCACACACATTCAGAAGATTGAATCTAGATCAAATTGTTTATGATGCACTAAAATAAAAGATGCAATAAAAACAAGCAACTTAAATTAGTATATGTGTCTCAAAAGAAGGAAAAGAGGCCAATAAAGCATAAAAGAATTTGATATTAATGGAAAAGAAAGAAATGCAAATTCATACAACACTGAGATTCCATCTTACTCCAGAAAGAAAGGTTATTATCAAAAAGTGTAATAATAGCGAGTGCTAATGAGGAATAAGGTAAAGTTGTCTTTTCTCCCCTCTTCTATTCAATAGAGTACTGGAAATATTAGCTAGAAAAATTAGACAAGAGAGAGAAATGAAAGGAATAAGGTTAGGAAAAGAAGTTAAAATAACATTGTTTGCAAATGACACGATACTCTACATAGAACCCCCCCAAGCCCCACCAAAAAACCTGGAGGTCTATTAAACAAATTCAATAGTGTAGTTGGATGCTAAATCAGCACTGAAAAGTCAATCACATTCCTGGACACCAACAAAAAACTAACTGAGAGAAATTAGTGGAAAGACATCTTCACAATAGTATGTAAAACAATGAAATATGAATCAACCAACAGAGAAAGTAAAAGACCTATAATTGAAAATTACATTACTCTGAAAAAGGAGATCAAACAAGATATCAGAAAATGGAAATATATCCCTTGTTGATACTTAAAATGGCCATACTCCTATCATTGTTATATAGAATTAATGCAATCCCAATCAAAATAACATTAGCATTACTCATCAAACTAGAGAAAATGTTTTTAAAATTCATTTGCGACCAGAAGAAATCTAGAATAGCAAATGTAATTCTGGGCAACAAAGCCAAGGCAGGAGACATCACAGCCTCTCACTTGAAATTATACTACAAATCCAATGTGATAAAATCAGCATGGCTGGGGATTTAGCTCAGCAGTGTAAGTGCCTACCTGGCAAGAGTTAGGTAGTGCGTTTGATCCTCAGTACCAAAAAGAAAAAAAAAAATAAAATAAAATAAAAATAATCAGCATGGCCCTGACAAAAAAACAGACCTGAGAATCAATGAAACAGATTAGAAGATGCAGACACAAATCCAAATGTACTCAGGCACATTATCTTTTTTTTTTTTTTTTTTGGTTTCTCTGTTTCTTTCTTTCTTTTTTTTTAAATTTTAAGTATAGTAAAATCCAACAGAACAACACAACAAAGTCAATCAAAACAAAGCCATAGAACTGGTACAGAAGTTCAAAGAAAGATACTATGCAAACAAAAGCTACTATAGTATATCTTGCTATTTTCAGAATAGTTGACTATTCCTTCAGGTATAGTAAAGTCAAACCAAAAATAAAACACAATAAAACCAATAAAAACAGAATGTGAAATGAAGCAAAATAAATTAATCAGAGTAAAGCAAAATAATGAGAATAATATTGGGCCTCGAAGATAAGACAGAAGAGAATCCCTCATATTTGCTACATTGCATACTGTCATCTTCCCAAGAGACGCTCAGACTGCTGGCCCCAGGCCTGCAAAATCAACCAAACAATACAAGCATTTAGTCACTTTATGTACGTTAGTTGCTATCAACTTAGCTGATCCTCTGAACCAGCAGGTTGCTTATGGGGGAGGTGGAGAAGATGTCTTTGATTCTTAGCCCACGTACCAGTAGGCATACAGGAGGCACATATTTCTCTTCCTGGAGTCTGCGCCAGTTGCACACTCACCAGGAAAGCAGGCTAATTGTCTTCTGGTTGGAGCCTCTCTGACCCAATGTGGAGGGTTCTCGAGAGGAACATCTTTCTCTTCCTGGAGTCCACGACATTATCTTTGACAAGGGAGCCAAATATGTTCACTGGAAGAAAGATAGATTGTTTAATAAATGGTGCTGGAAAAATTGACTTTCCACATCCCACAGAATATAAATAGACCCATGCCTATCACCATTCACTAAACAAAAATTGAAATGGATCAAAGATCTAAGTATTAAAACAGAAACAGTAAATCTGCTGGAAGAGAGAACAAGTAGAACTCTTGAAAACACAGTTGTAGGTGAAGACTTCATGAATCAAGCTCTGATCACACAGGAAATAATGCAAAAGACCAAAAACTGGAATGCCATCATATTAAAAAGCTTTTGAATAGCAAAACAAATCAAGAACAGAGTGACAATACAACTGAACAAGAGAGTAAAAGGTGTAAGTTGTCCATCAGACAGACTTATATCTAGAATATATGAAGAAGTGGAAAATCAGACCACCTCAAATTAAAAGATCTAGTCTAGAAATGAGCATCTGAGATGAATAAACACTTCTCAGATAAAAAATACAAGTGACAAATAAAGATATGAAAAATGTTATTAGAAAAACGTCGATTAAAATGATGCTGAAGTATCGTCTCAGTCCAGTAAGAATGTGTAGCACCAAGAAATCAACCAACAAGCGCTAGAGGGGCTGTGAGGAAAAAAGAACATTTTTCCACTGTTGGTGGAAGTACAGACTAGTATAACCATTGTGAAAGTCAGTATGGAGATTCCTCAAAATACTAGGATCAGAGGTCCCATCTCACTCAGTTATTCCCCTTCTGGGTATCTGCCAGGAAAAATTAAAAGCATCATACCATAGTGATATATGCTAACCCATGTTTATAGTAGTACAGTTTGCAATAGCTAAATCTTGGAAATAACCCAGATGCCCATCAATTGAGGAATGAATAGATAAGATGTGGTTTTATTATACAATAGGGTACTACTCTGTCATAAAGAATGATGAATGTGAGATATTTCTGGGTAAGTGGCTGGACCTTTAGGCCATTCTCTGAAGTGAAATAAATTGGATTCACATGTGTAAACGTAGAATTTTTTCCCTGGTTTGAGAAACCGAAAGAGCAAATAAGGACCAAAATGTACAGTAGATATTGTGAGATGGGAAGAAATTGTTCAGAGAAAGAGAAACTGGGTTGGTTGGTGAAAGGTGGAACAAAAGGAAGGGAAAAGGACAAAATGATAAAAATAAGAAAAAAATGAAAAGAATCTTTGTAAATATGGAATGGGTGAGGAGATGAAGGGGGGAGAGGGTATTGGGAAAAAGAGAAATCAAAATATATCACATACTGTTACAAATTCTCTATGATGAATATGATCATTATGAATATCTAAAATGTACCCAAAAATTTTAATTTAAAAAGAAACATAATGCACCATTGCTTAGTATACGCACAGATGTAAAATGAAAGGATACAAAGAAACATTTTATGATGATACTATTATCAGCTAAAATTATTCAAACCTATGAAACATAAGAAAAAGGTTATTATATGACAAATAATTAATTAAACAAGATGGTATTGCCATCGTAAATACATATCGACCTTATATCAACTACCAATATCTACAAGGAAAATATTATTGTTAAACAGAAAGCAGACATAAATATAATAAAGGTGGAATCTTCAATATCCCACTTTCACCAAATTGAGCAAAACAATACTGAATTGAATGAACAAAGCAAAACAAAAGAATGTAAACTATACTCCAGAGCAAATGAATTTTTTAAAAAAATTACAACACTTTTCATCCAATAGCTGCACAGTTCATAAAACTTGTATATTTCTCTTGGCAAAATTCAATAAAATTAAAAATGAGTAATTGAATGGTGAGAATTATACAAATAGATGAATATAAAACAAAATACCATTAAATGACTAATACATCAATGAAGTACTTTAAAAGGGAAATTAAAGCCGTATTTTGAACAATAAAAATGGAAACAAGACACATGTGAACAGGAAAAATATTTCCCAAATAGTGAAGTTTATCATGATAAATGCTATATCAAAATGGCAGAAAATTTTTAGAAAAAAATTAAAAGTGTAACTCAAGGAATCAGAAAAATCAGAACAAAACAAAGCCAAAACCAGTTAAAGAAAAGAATTAATAAATTGTAGGGAGCCAGTGAAGCTGGAAATTGATCACACACGCAGGGCTAGGGCATGACCATCCCAAGAACAAAGAGCACTTGGGGCAAGTCATGTCATGAAGCTGCTTCAACCCAGAAAAACACAAAGCCCCTAGGTAATCCAAGCAATGGGTTGTTAGGCAAAGGGGTACCACGTGACACTGTGTTGCTAAAAGTATAAATAAACACTCCCTCCAGTGAGGGATCAGTGCCTTCCCTTCCATCCAGAGAGTAAGGGCTCCACCTGACCTCAACTTCTGTCTCTTCATTTTCTCATCCTCTCACGGTCCTTCACCCCAGGAACCTCAGGAGATACGCGGGTCACAGCAAATGATTCCTGATCAGAGACCAGGTAAGAGACTAGAGGGCAGGAGGACACATCTCGTGCACACAACAGGGGGAAGAAGTGAATTGGTAGTGGTCAATATTCATTACTGGAGCGAATTGATATTGACATCATCAAGTATAAAACTTGGGATACAAAAATGGGTTCACTGGGTCCAAAAAATGGGTTCACTAGAGAGAAATAGGCTTAAGAGAAACTAAGGATAGCAATAGGCTTGAGAGATGCCAAAGAGACAAACAGGCTTAAGAGAATTCAAAGGGACAATAGACTTATAAGAAACAAAAAGAAAAGAAATGCGTTGATTTTATCAGTTGTTAGACACGGGGAAAACAAATTATCAAGAACCACAGATGTATATATATGGTTGCAGAAAATATGGGGAATTTCCTTCAGTTTTGTTTTTTAAATCCAATATTGTTCTCACTGTTTTGTTTTGTTCCATTTTGCTATTTTATTTTATTCAATGTTCTGTTTTGATTGATTTTATTCTGTTTTGTTTTGTTTCATTTTATTATGTCTGATGGTATGGGCAGCAATTTTGAAGATAGCAACTATTTATTCATAACACAAGGATATGCACACAAAGGAGAAGAAGAAAACATTTCTGCAGGAGTTTTGTCCAAAGGATAAGGTGGTAGCAGGATGGTTCGTTGACAAAGATCACTATGAAGTGGCTCTGAGCAGGATTTAATATTAACCAACTGGCTTTAATTGTTTACTTGTGAGTCTTTCCAAGGCCTAGACCCCCTGTCTGGAGATGAGCAGCAGATTTATAGTAAGTGAAATTCTATGAGTCCCTGGTCCAGGCTGAGGTCTGTAGTGGCCTGTGATGCTGCCATGCCTCAAAGGACAGGATAAGGTCACAGTTGAGGACACCTGACTCCCACCTCAATTAACTACTGAAGACTGTAGCTGCAGAGGTTTCACTGCTGTAGTGAAAGTCTACCTGGAGACTTTCTGCTAAGATAATTCTCCCAAATTAGCAAAAGATACTTCTCCTAAATTAACATAAGAGCCTTCTAAATTAACATAGTCTGTTACTTGAAAAAGTCCTTGAACCACTCTCAAGGTCCTGCTCAGTTTCCTGCATTTTTCACTCTAATCTCCTTGTTTCAATACCAAATAAATATGGGCCACCCAGAGAAGTTCCTTGTCTAAAACCGCAAGAGAATCTTGAATTGTTAGAGTTTTGATCCTTCTGGAGCCCTAAAATCATGCCACTTATCTCACTTATTTAAACCTTCACTGTCCACTTGTTTGGGAGGTTGGAGATCTTGGCCAGGTCCCTGATAGTTTGTTACATGATATATGCCCATCTAATCTAGGCAAATTTACTGGCAGTTGTGGGAACACACTGGCCAAAGCTTACGTCTTCTGAAAATAAGATGCTTTTAATTCTACTGGCTGTTGCCCTGCAGATCTGCTCTAAATTTAACCCATTCATTGCAAGAGTTCTGAACTGCTGTCCAGAGAGTCCCTTGTTCATTTTCATTTACTTCAAAAATTCTTTTGGCCAACATCTCCACACACCCACAAAGTGAATTGCAGTATCAGAAGTGCTTTGAAAAAAGCAGAACTCTCTCTCATTCCTGACACTACTTACAGTCTAGTTTCAACAAATTGGCCATTTTGGGAGAAAGATCTAATGTCCTGTGTGAAAATGAGCTAGGCAGCAGAAACTAGGTCACTGTGATCATTATCAGCCTAGCACCTAGTGCACCCCTGTTCTAACTCTTTTTTTGCTGGGAGATAGAACCAAGGGAGCAAGACATTCTCTAGTAAGTTCCTCCTTAAATCAGGGCACTGAAGAGAGTACAAGCTAGAGAATTACTGAGAGGTCAGTTACTGAAATAGAACTGGCAACCCTTAGGGACACAAAGGAACATGCACACAATCCTTGTCAGCGATCTGGAGCAACCTAGAGGCTGCACTAATTTCTGTGGCCAGTTTGGAGAATGGAAATCCTAAGTTAAGGACAGAGAGAGGACTGTGGAGGCAGGTAGGGTGGAGCCTAGGATGAAAAGCTTCTGGAAGCACACTAGGAAAAGAAATCCTCTTGAGGGAAGATAGAGATTTAACTGGGATTTGCCCAGCAGTGAAGGGGGCAGGAGAATGAGTTCACTGGCAAAAGTCAGTGGAGAAATTGTTATCAGGAAAACTACACCATATCAATTTCTTTCCAGATCGATTGGATGTCTTGGGGCAATGACAAGAGCCTGCAGTTGGCCAAATTTGAAGAAGAAATTGCAGCCAGGAGGAGGGTCCAGACAAATTGACAGCCCTCGCTACTTCTGAGCAGGTAACTGTGTACTCCACAGGAAGGAAACTGCTTAAATGTGTGCAATCGGATTATGACACCAGTGTAAAGGGAACTGTGTGAACATTCTGGGCAAATACTATAGCAACTCTGGGAAGTTTTTTTTTTCCTTGATTGCTTGTTCTTTGTTTTCTTGTTTTTTTTTTTCTGGCTTTTGCTTCTTTACTAGTATTATTTTTAATTTGCTTTATTATGTTGTCTAAGGGTTGGTCTTCTCTTTTATTTTCAATTTATTCATCTCTTCCTTTTTGTTCTCTTCCACATTTTTGCCTCACTGTCTTCTCTCTCTCTCTCTCTCTCTCTCTCTCTCTCTCTCTGTGTGTGTGGGGGTGTATCTTGTATATGTGCTAAAGGGAATAGGAATTAACTAGTGCTTTAACTTAAACATTACCATTCAAGGGAATGTCATGGTAACCTTTAACAAAATAACACTTTGATGAATCAAGCAAAACTAAATACAATTGTTTAACATATTCCATTAATCTTACAAAATCCTTCAGTCCTTAACTTCCATTTCTACATTGCTCCTCTTGACTCCACAAATACTACCATAAACACCCTCAACATGAGCCCTTTACTCTTGCTATAAAATATTTTCATTACTCTAAACTCTTCTCTATTTTTCATCCATTTACATTTCTTTTCTACCGATTTCTTCTTATCACCTTACCACCTTCCTCTTCCCTTTTATTTCACTCATCTTCTATATCACATTGTCACTGAAAATAGCAGTATAGTATATTCTTTAAAGGATACTGATAAGGAGAACTCAACATGGCTGAATAAAAGAGGATTCACATTGCAGTTTTCCAGGAAATCAAAACACAGGAAACTGAAAGAAAGGGAGGGACATACAACCTGATACCAATATATATCTGAGATAAAAGAATTATAGATCAAACAAAACACAGGTGTAGAACTTTATAAAACAATAAACCAACCCATAGGGCTTCCTGTCAATTCCCTGCACAAAAGATGGGGATTGGAGCAGAAATCAACATTCTAGAAAGTCTCCCCTTCTCTGCCCCCCAAAAAACAGAGAGGTGGCAAGGGTGTGGAAAACCCAAGCCATACAGGATAGACCTAGAATATATGGCCCTTTGTGTCTACTGATTTCCTACAGAGGACAGTTCAGCATAGCAACAAATTTCACAGGCACACACAGGGGTGAGTGACTGCTCCCTCCCCAACAGGCTGCCAGGATTTTTTTTTCCTTTCTTCTTATTTTTCTTTTTCTTTCTCTGTTAAGCACAATAACAGCTAACTGGAACACCCTAGCAACAAGGTTAGGGACCAGTCACTGCACAGAGGATTGCTAGTAGAACAACACAATTCCTCTTGACCTATGACTGGCACAAGAGAGGGATCTGGACTGTCACACAGCAGCAGTAGGAACAAGTATTTCCCTGCCCTGTGACCAGTGACCAGCAGCAGAATCACCCTTGGGCCAGGAATTCAACAACTACCTTTGACCTGATACCTGCAGTGCGGGAATAAGGAGTGGGAAAAAAGCACTGCTCCTCCAGGTGACAAACGGCACAAGTAGCCTTGGTGCAGGAAGTCACCACTTCCTTTGATTTGCAACAACCATCATAGTACAAACTTATGGCTGACAGGTATAGCATGGGACAAGGAGGACAGAGTGTAGAGGAGCCAGTGGTGTGGATCAGGTCAGGCTGTACAAGTTTGGGAGGGGCCAGCTGTACACAGGATGGGGAGCCACCTAGGGCCATCTGAGTTTGAGTGCACCACAGCAACCAGGAGAGCAACACAGAGACAAACAAAGTAAGGAGTAGTTCATGGGCCATGTGGCTAAGGACTGGTCACAGCCCCCACATCAGGAGGCCAATAGCAGCCCCATATTCAATCCAGCAGTAATCCTATTACAGAATTTGTGGAATACTGATTGGGACCCTATCACAGAGCACTGGATACTAGATTAATTGTATTTTATTTATTTTTATTTGTTTGTGTGTATCATTCCCCTTTTATTGTCTGGTTGGGTTTGTGTGTGTGTGTGCGCACATGTGTGTGTGTGTTTTCTTCTTCCTTTGTGGGTAAGAAAGCATATTTTGTCTTCTTACTTCTTTAGGAAAAAAACATGTTTTTATTATATTTTATTTGTATTCTCTCTCTCCTCTACTATCTCTCTTGATCTTAGAATACCACCATGTGAGTGAACATTGTCCCTAAGCTTTCTGATTTGCTATAATAATCTTTTGCTTTCTCTTTCATTGTTTCTCCACTGTCCTCTTTCCCAGTTCTCCAAAGCTTGTGTGATCATCCTTTGTCCTCCAGCCTTGATGTAAATATATTTTTCTTTATCGCTCTCTTTGTTTTGTCCTCTATACCTCTTAAATTTCCCCTCTACAGAATAAAATCACTGTACTAGTGGGAGACTCACTGAATGCAAGTTTCTGATTTATGTTGGGTTTTATTATATAATTTAGATCTCATCCCTACAGTTAAAGAGACCAACTCAAGAGTTGCCACTGTTTACCAGAATCAGGATCATGGGTGATGTTATTGTTATTGCTAATTGTAATTTAGCCAGGATGTCACACTAGCTGTAATTAGTTGTTTTCCCTTCTACAACAATACCGTGACCATCTGTGTTCATGAACATCACCTTAGTCCAATTCCAAAGAACTGGGAGCTGGGCTAAATACATGGCAATATCTCATTCTTAATAAACTGGGAAGGTAGGATCTTGGGATGCACACAAAAACCAAGAACTTCCTACATATAGAAGACACCTCTGAAGAACAGACATTTCCTATGGAGGCTTCGATATTAGTGATAAAACTACTTACTATAATATACAAGCACCAACACAGGGAAAGAATGAAATAAAATAGAAAATGACAAGACACAGAAGCAAAACCCAACCTGAGACTCCCAGCCCACCCAGGAGAGGTACAAGAGACAAGCAGATAGAAAACCATGGGGGCCACACAAGTGAACTTTCTGAGATAATATCAGCAAAAGTTCAAAAACAGATTCATGAGACTATAGATGAAATCAGAAATCAGAAATAATCACCCAGATAAAAAAAGAAATCATGATGATAATGAAAGACTTACTTAGTAAGATTAGAGTAGACATAGATAAAGAAAAATAGAGGAGCATAGGAAAATGATTGAAACCGTGAATGCTCAACATAGGAAAGAAATGGAATCTTTGTATCAGACACAAACAGATTTCAAGGGAGTAAAAAATTCCATCCAAGGTTGGCATAATTGACTCACAAAAATGGTCAGAATTTCAGACCTAGAAGACAGGATTGAAGCTAGTGAACATGAAAAGAAAGATGTCTTAAAAATAACAAGGGACCATGAAAATACAATCCAACAGCTGCAAGATGATGCAAAGAAGAATAATAGATTGATTGGAGTCAATGAAAAGCAGCAGCCAGCAAAAATTGCAAAAAAAAAAAGTTCACAGAAATAATGGCAGAAAATTTCCCAAGTATGGAAAAGTAATTTGATATGCAAATAAATGAGGCATATAAAACTCCAATTAGCTCAAAACAAATCTGCACCAAGGCATATAACAATCAAGATTCCAGAAATTCAGCACAAGAACAGAATATTAAAAGCTGTTAAAGAAAAGAAAACAATCACCAATACAGGAAAACTCATCAGAATTAGAGCATACTAATCAACATGGAACATTAAGTCAAGGAGAACTTGGAGTGAAATATTCAAAGTCCTGAAAGAAAATAATTTCCAGCCCAGACTGATGTAGCCTCCAAAACTTTCTTTCCGAATTAATGGAGAAATAAAATACTTTCGTGAGAAAGAACAGCAGAAGAAATTCATGACCACCAAACCAGCTCTAAAATGTGTTCTGTAAGATATTGTAGAAGGGAATAACAATGAGCACAAATCCAAGAAAACCAATAGGAATAAGCTGCCAGAAAGGGCAAGCAAACAAACAGAAAGGAAAGACAATGAACCAACAGCAGATAATAATATGACAAAGATAAATCGATACATGTCAGTTATAATCGTAAATGTAAATGGTCTCAACTTACTAAACAAAAGAAATAGACTGACAGAATGGATCAAGAAACAAGATCCAATAATATGTTGCACAGGAGAAACATGTTGAACTCAAAAGTAAAATCATAGACTGAAAGTCAAATGATGGAAAACAATATTCCATGTAACAGGAACCCAAAGAAAGCAGGGGTAGCTATTCTAATTGCAGACAATGTCAAATTCAAGCTATGACAGATCAAAAGAAATATAATAGGTCACTATATTCTTGTTAAGTGAAAACTCCAAGAAGAAGGGGTTGCTATCATAAACACATGTGCACCAAATACAGAAGCATCCAACTATATTAAAAAAATCAATGGACATGAAAAGTCAAATAAGCACTAACACAATCATAATGAAGGAAATGAATACCCCAATGTCACAAATGAAGAGATCAAATGAACAAAAAATCAATAAACAAATATCAGAACTGAACCATACCTGTGAATAAAGGGACTTAGTAGATGTTTACAGTGTGTTTCAACTCACGGTATCAGAGTAAATATTATTCGCAACTGCACATGGGACCTTCTCCAAAATGTACCAAACAATAGCCCATGGAGCATGTGTGGGTAAATACAAAGGAACTGAAATTATCCCATGTATATTATCTGACCATAGGGCAGTGAAATTGGAAATCAACTGCAAAAGAAACTACAAAAACTCCATAAACATATGGAAATTAAAAAACACCCTTCTGAACAACAAATGGGTCATAGATGAAATTAAAGTGGTGAATACTCTTATAGAAAGACAGAACAAGCTCAAAGAAACAACTTAAATTTGAAACTCAAAGTTTTAGAAAAAGAAGAACAAGTTAAGGCCAAACTTCATATGAGGGAAGAAAATATAAATATCAGAACAGAAATTAATGTAATTAAGACTAAGAAAAAAATACAAAGAATCAATGAATCAGTTAGCTCTTTGAAAGATCAAATAAAATTGATAAACACTTAACCAACCTTATCAAAAAAAAAAAAGAAAAAATACTCAAATTCATGCAGTTAGGAACAAAGAAGGGGAAATCTCTAAAGATCCTGCAGGAATTCAGATCAGGAACACCTGCTCTGAGAAACTTTATTCTAATAAAATGGAAAACACAGATGAAATGGATACATTCCCAGATACATGTGAACTCCAAAACTGAATCAAGAAGATAGAAAAATTGTAAATGTCCCCATATCAGTCATGGAATGTGAAAATATAATTTAAAACCTACTAACCAAGAAAAGCCAAGGTCCTGATGAATGTACAGCTGAGTTCTATAAGAAATTTAGAGAATATATAATGCCATTACTCTTCAAACTTTACAATGAGATAGAGAAAGGGTAGCAATATTCCCAAAATTATTGCTGGAAGCAATAATTATCCTGATATCAAAACCAGAGAATTATCCAACCAAAATAAGACCTACAGGTCAGTTTCCCTAATGAATATAAATACAAAAATCCTCAATAAGATACTGGCAAAGAGAATGTAGCAAAGTCATTCAAAAGGTTATATGCAGTGATCTGGAAAGCAGGGATGGTTCAACATATACAAATCAATAAATTTAATACATTATATCAACAGACCCAAAGGCAAAAATCACTTGATCATTTCAATAGGTGCAGAAAAAGCATTTGAAAAAGTCCAACATCCATTCATGATAAAAACCCTACAGAGAATTGGAATAAATGCTCTTTATCTCAATCTCATAAAAACCATCTATCACAAGCCAACAGCTAACATCATAATAAACTGTCAAGAAATGAAAGCTTTCACTCTAAAATCAGGAACAAGACAAGGATATCCACTATCACCACTCTTGTGTAATATAGTTCTGGAAACATTATCCAGAACAATTAGAAAAGAGAAAGAAACAAAGGGAATAAAGATAGGGAAGGTAGAATTTAAATTATTATTTGTGGATGATACGATGCACTATGTAGAAGAACCATGAAGTCTCTGAAAGACTTGTAGATTTAATAAACAAATTCAGTAGTGCTGCTGAATAAAAGTCAACACTCAAAAATCCATAACATTTCATACACACACACACAAAAAAAAAGAAAACTACTGAAAGAAATTAGGAAAGTCACATACTTCACAATAGCATCCAAAAATGCAATACTTAGGAATCAAACTAACAAAGGAAGTAAAAGATCTATGCATTGAAAATTACAGTTCTTTGAAAAAGTAGTTCAAAGAGAATATCAGAAAATGGAAAGATATCCCTTGTTTATGAATAGGAAGAAGCAACATAACAAAAATGGTCATACTCACAAAATTGTTATATGAATTTAATGCAATCCAATCAAACTAACATTAGCATCCCTCACAGAACTAGATAAAAGATTACTAAATTTCATTTGGAACCAGAAGAGACACAGAATAACAAGAACAATTCTGGTCAACAATGGCAAGGCAGGGGACATCACAACCCCAGACTTGAAATTACACTACAAAGCTACTGTGATAAAATCAGTATGGTACTAGAAAAAAAAAACATACCTGAGGATCAGTGGAACAAATTAGAAGATACAGACAAAACTCCATACACACTCATACACCTTATCTTTGACAAAGATGTCAAACATGTTCACTGAAAGAAAGAAAACTTGTTTACTAAATGGTGCTGGAAAAACCGGCATTCCACATGCCAAAGACTAAAAGTAGAACTATGTCTATCACCATGTAGTAAACTAAAATCAAAATGAATCAAAGATCGAAATATTAAATCAGAAACACTAAATAAACTGGAAGAGAAAGTAGGTAGAAATCTTGAAGTCATAGGTACAGGCAAAAATTTCATTAACAAAATCCAGACCTCATGAGAAATGCTTCAAAGAATGAACAACTGAGGTCTCATCTGATTAAAAAGATTTTGCACATAGAAAAAAAATTTCCAACAAAGTGAAAAGACAAAAAATATTTACCCAGTTTTCCTTCAAAGGACTTATATCTAGTACATACAAAGAACTGAAAACAAATAAGGCCACCTCCAATTTCAAAGGTCCAATTGAAAAATGGATATCTGAGATGAATATGCACTTCTCAGTGAAGAAATATTAATGGCAAATAAATACATGAAAAAATGTTCAGCATCACTGATCATTTGAGAGATGCAAATTAAAACAACACAGATTCCATTTCACGCCAGAGAGAATGGCTATCATCAAGAAGTCAATTAATAACAAATGCTAGTGGAGCTCTGTGGAAAAAAGAACCCTTCTCCACTTGGGAGTGCATACTGGTGCAACCACTATGGTAATCATCATGGGTATTCCTCAAAATACAGGATTAGAGGTTTCCTTCAATCTAGGTCTCCCTTTCTCTGTATCTTCCTGGAAGAATTGAAACCATCATACCACAGTAATATATGTGCACCCATGTTCATAGCAGCACAGTGTGTAATAGCTAAATCTTGGAAACAACACAAATTCCCATCAACTGAAGAATGGATCAAAAAGATGTGTTCTTTTTATACAGTGGAATACTACTAAGCCACAAAATAGGATAAACTTAAGATTTTTATAAGTAAGTGGATTCAACTAGAGATTTTGCACTCAAAAATTAAAGACTCATATCTGTAGACATCATACTGTCTCCCTGATATGAGAAATTGAAACAGTAAATAAAGTCCAAAATATATAATGGATATTGTGAAATTGGAAGAAATTGTTCAAATGGAAAAAATAAGTTGGGGGAAAGGGAGCGGGAAGGAAGGGAAAGGGAAACAAAACAAAGCACACGGTAGTTATACTACTAGTTTCTCTTAGTTCTTTGAAAAGAAATTTCTGTGCTAATATCGATTGGAGAAATTTTTTATGCCATATCTTGTACTCTGAGTGACTGCTTTAAAGATAGCAATACTCTATGTATTAACTTTTGTTGTTATCCTAGTATTGTTATGAAATTTTATTTTACTTTTTCCTATAAAATAAAAAAGGGTATTGGTAACAGGATGAATTATAAAAACACATTTTAATGATCATGGTTTATGTATAGCCAGAACTGTAAATGTACTTTTAACCAGTAGAAATTATCTCCTTACATCGTGAGATGATCTAACCCAATTAAACTGAATAAATTGACGTGGTAGACAATATGTCTTGAAAAATAATGTCAAGAAAACATCCCTGGAAAGAATCTAATAAGATTTTCATAACAATAATAAAAGCTTTCACTCTGTTTAATCTTAACCTTTGACACACACACTCACAAACACTCACACACACTCACACACACTTACACACATTCACACAGAACCATGGAAAAACAGGTCAGTAAAATGCCTTCAAAAGTTCCCAACTCACACAAAGCCAATTAAAACACAGCATGCAAGGAATAAAAAACCTATTTATAGAAATCACAGCAGAAAACTTTCCAAGTATGTGGAAAGAATAAAACACACATTTAAATGAGACAAACAGAACCCCAAATAATTACAAAATAAGAAACTTTCCATGATACATCTGAGTTTAAAATTCCAGAACTTTAAAATTGATAAAAACACAAAAATTTCCTAGAATGGTAAACCTATTAAGATTACAAGAGTTTCAACACAAAACTTAAAGCCTGGGAGAGCTTAAAATGAACGTTTAAAGTCCTAAGAGAAAACAACTTTTTGAATGTTTGACAAATATGTAATGCAAAATTATCTTTCAAAATGGATGTACAAATGTGGACATTCCATGACGAAGGATATCTTAAGAAATTCTTGACCACCAAACTAGCACACCAAAAATTTATCAAGGATATTCAGAAGACAAAAATGCAAATAAGTAGGATGGACTACATATATCAAGCAAGTGAGACAAGTTAAACCAAAGCAGAAAATAGTGAAATAATAAAACAAAAATAATGCAATGATTGGAATAAGTCAACATTTTTCTGTAATAGCTCTTAATGCAAATTACCTCAGCTTTCCAATTAAAAGACACTGATTGGCAGACAAGGCAAAAAAGAAAGAAAGAAAGAAAGAAAGAAAGAAAGAAAGAAAGAAAGAAAGAAAGAAAAAAAGAAAGAAAGAAAGAAACTTAATGCTTTGCTGCATACAAAAGGTACATTTAGTCCAGAAGAAATTTAAAGATGAAAATTCATATTTCATGCATCAGGATGTTGAAGGAAAAAACAGAGGCAATATTATTCTCCAACAAGGTGGACTTCTAGCTGAAAAGAATCACAAGAGGCAAAGAAGGTCGCTAAATATTAATTAAAGGAATAACTCAACAGGAACAAATTAGAATTGCAAACATATGCATACAGAGTACTGGTATACTGAACTTCCTGAAGCAAACATTACTGAGCATGAAAGATCAAATAAAGAGCAATATAGTCATTGTGGGTGACTGTAATACCATATTTTCACAAATAAACAGGTCATCAAGAGAGAAAAAAAGCAAAGAAATATAAGAACTTAGCCTGCCAGTGAAGCAATGAACTTATCATATATTTAAAGTCTAAATTAGTTTAAGAGAATACATATTCTTCTCAGAAGCCTATGGAAATTTCTCCAAAATACAGCACATACTGCACTATAAAGCATGCTTAAGTAAATTCAAAAGATTCAGAAATTCCCTGTACTATTATCACATCATAGTGCAATGAAACTACAAAACAATGCTAACAAAACCACATAAAATATACAAACAATGCACTATAGAATAATCAATAGGTCAAAGCCGGACTCAAAGATGAAATTAGTACTTAGAGTCAATTGATTATGCAAGTACAACATATCAAAATTTAAGGGCACAACAAAACCAATACAAATGAGGAAGAATTAGCTGTGAATGTCCACATCAGAAAAACAGAGTGAAGCCAAGTTCAATCCAAATCCAAAAGCAAATGCATACAAGAAAATTATAAAGACTAGAATAGAAATTTATCAAATTGAGACAAAAGTATACAAAAAAATCAATGAATTAAAGAATTTGGTCTTTGAAAGAGTAAGCAAAATAGAAAAATTCTTAGACAGTCTTACCAAAATGAAAAGGTGCAATTGAATGAAATTACAAATGAAAAATGTGAACTCACAATGGATACTGCTAAAATCCAGAAGATTATTAGTAATTACTTCGAAAATCTGTACTCCAAATAATAAAAGACTCCATAAGATTTGAATACATTCTTAGACACATATAAATTTCTAAAACTGAACCAAGAAGATATAAAATCCTTAAATAATCCAGTAGCTGGCAATGGATTTAAGCAATAATGAAAAACCTTCCTCTAAGAAAAGCCAAGGAAATAATGGATTCAACACCGAATTCTACAAGAATGTCAGGGAAGATCTGTCACCAATATTCGTTGAAAGAGGGGTATTCTCAAAGTCATTCCAAGAAGCTAGCATTACCCTAGTTCCAAAACCAGACAAGGACACAGTTAAAAAATAAAAATTGCAGGCCAATCTCTGTAATGAACATAGACACTATTTTTAACAAGATTCTGGAACACAAAATGAAACAAAACATTCAAAGTCTCATAAATCATGACCCAATGGACTTCATCCAAAACATGCAAAGATGGTACAACACATATGGATCAATAAGTATAATACATCACATTAACAAAAGTAATGATAAAAATTACATGATTGTATTGATAGATGTATAAATACACTGACAAAATCCAAAATCCATTCTTGATTTTAAAAAGTTCTGAAGGTAATAGGAACAAAAAGACTTTATTTCAATTTGATAAAATCTGTTTATGACAAACCTACTGCTAATATCATATCAAACTGAGGAAAAGTTGAAATTTTTTCTTCTAAAATCAGGAATAAGACAAAGATATTCAATATCACAACTCTTGTTCAAAATAGTACTAGAAATATTAGCCATAGCAACCAGGCAAGAGAAAGAAATGAAACAGATCCATATAGGAAAGGAAGAATCTGAATAATCACTATTTGTAGACATGATATTTTATAAAGAAGGTTAAAAAAGTTTACCAAAATATCCTAGAGTTCATAAACAAATTCATCAGTGTAACAATCACACAAAAAATCATAGTGTCAAGATGCACACCAATAGCAAATTCAGTGACAAAGAAATTAGACAAACAATACAATTCACAATAAATTTTTAAAAATACTTAGGAATTAAACAAATCAAGGAAATGAAAAACTACAACAATGAAAACTGAAGTACCTTGAAAATGGCGATAAAAGTAGACATGAGAAAATTGAAGCACATCCCCCAGTCCTGCATAAGCAGAAACAATAATTGTAAAAATGGCCATACTTTCAATATTTTATATTTAGAATTATTACAATCCCAATAAAAATAGCAACAATGTTCCTCACAGAAATATAGAAAGCAATCCTAAAATTTATATGGAATCAGTAGTGACATAGAATAGCAAAAGCAATCCTAAGCAAACAAGAGTAAAGGAGGAGGCATCAGTATCCCACATTTCAAGTTATATTATGAAGCTACAGTAGTAAAAACTGCATGGTACTAACACCAAAACAGATACATAGATAAGTGAAACAGAATAAATGATGTAGAAATGATGCCAGGCATATTCAGCTATCTGATTATTGATTGGTACAGTGACCAGAAACATGTTGGGAAAAGATAACCTCTCTAGTACATGGTGCTGAGAAAACTGGCTATACACATGCAGAAGATTGTATCTAGAAGATTGTATTCATATTTCTCATTACACACAACACTAAAATAAAAATGGATCAAATGTCAAAATGTTAAAACAGGTACAGTGAATCTGTTGGAAGATAAAATAGGTAAAACTCTTGAAGACAAAGGAGTAGGCAAGGTCTTTCTCAACAGAACCTCATTTGCAAAGATGCACCATCGAAAATCAACAAATGGGATCACATCAATTTAAATAGCTTTTGCATAGCAAAGCAACAACCAACAGAGTGGAGAGACAACCTACAGAATGGGAAAATTTTTTTCTAGTTATTCCTCAGATACAGGACTAATATCTAAAAGTTATAATGAACTCAAAATATTAGACCTCCCCAAATAAAATATTCAACCAAAAAATCAACAACAAATTAACAAGCATTTCTCTGAAAGAATAAAAATGACCAGAGAAATGCAAATTAAAACAACACCATGATTCCAACTTACTACAGCAAGAATGGCTGTCACACACACACACACTACACACTATACACACTAAAATAGAAGCAAATATTGGTGAGGCTGCAATGAAGAAGAGTCCTTCTCCTTTTCCAGCATTAGTGCAAGCAAATGCAATCACTATAAAAATGAGTATGGAGATTCCTAATATCTAAAACTTGAAATTTCATTATACCCGGTGATTCTCCTTCTAGTTATCTTCCTCAAAGCGTTAAAGACCCCATATTACAGTGATTCATACAAACCCATATTTAGAGCAGCACATTGAATAACTAAATCTTGGAAACAGTCTATATGTCCATCAACAGATGAATGAATAATAAAAATGTGGTATTTATACACAATGGAGCACTGCTCTGTTATAAAGAAGGATACATTCAGGCTATTTGCAAAAATGTGTACTAATTTTGAGGTCATAATATAAAATTAAATAAATAAGACACACAAGCTTAAATATCATGTTTTGTCTTATATGAGAAACACAAATAATAAGTGAATAAAGAGCAAAATAAAAGATTGATAATAGGAAATACAGAGATAGTTTTTTGCAAATTGGAAGAGAACCATGGGGGGATTGGAGAAGGGAGAAGAGGTGAAGGAGATGTAAATAGAACTAAAATGTGTTATATACATATACCAAGTCTCATTGATAAATAGAATCATTATATACTGCTGACATGTACTAATATAGATACAAATTTAAAACTGCAAAGTGTGGAACGGCAATGACTAGTAGAAAGGGTGAGATATGATTGCCACATGGTAAAAGCTTCAATTAGACAGGAGAGCAACTTAAAGGGGAAACTTTTTTTGAAGCTTATAAAAAAATATCTGTGGTATGCCTGTATTTGTGTCACATTTCATACCTAAAGTTTAAAAGCTTTAACCCTAAGATCAGTAAGAATGTAGATATGTTTGATTTTGTCAATTCAGCATTGTACAAGTAAAACAAATGGTGCTAGGACAAATAAATATTTACATGTGAAACAATGAGGACAGAATTTTATCATTCCCAATATACAAAAATGAAGGAAAAATGGATTAAAGACCTAAATAAAACTAAATATTAAAACAGAAACACTAAATCTACTAGAAGACAAAACAAGCAGAAATCTCGAAGATATTGGTGTAGAGAGAGACTCATGGACAAAACCCAGACAGCTAGGGAAATAGTACAAAGAATCAACAAATGGGATTTCAATCATCAGCAGAGTGAAAAGACAACTCACAGAGTGGGAGAAAATTTTAGCCAGTTATCCCACAGACAAAGGACTTATATCTAGAGCATATAAAGAATTGGAAAACTCAGGTCCCCCAAATTCAAAGAGCCAATCCATAAATGGGCATCTGAGATGAATATGCACTTCTTAAATGAAGAAACACAAATGGCAAATAAATACATGGAAAAACGTTCAACATCATTGGTCATTTGAGTGATGCAAATTGAAACAACACTGAGACTGCATGTCACCCTGGAAAGAATGGCTATCATCAAAAATCAACCAATAACAAATGTGTGAGGGGCTGCAGGGAAAAAGGAACCCTTCTCTACTGTTGGTGGGAATGTAGAGTGGTGCAACCACTGTGGAAATCAGTGTGTAGATTCCTTTTAAAACTAGGACTAGAGGTCTCATTTGAACCAGCTATACCCCATCTGGATATCTTTTCAGAAGAATTTAAAACATCATACCACAGAGACATATGTGCACTCACGTTCATAGCACCATAATTTGCAATAGCTAAATTTAGAAACAACCCAGATGCCCAATGACCAAGGAATAGATAAAAAAGGATGTGATTTTTTTTATATAATGGAGTACTATCAGCCATAAAGAAGACTAAACTTGTAACTTTTATAAGTAAATGGATGCAACTTGAGACTATACTCATAAGTGAAACTAAGCAGACCAATATTGTGAACATTGTATTGTCTCACTAGTGTGAAAAAATGAGAAAGTAAATAGGATGTAAATGTACAATATATATTGTGAATTGGGAAGAAACTATTCAAAAGAAAAGACAAACTGTGATAGGGAAAGGAAGAAAGAGAAAAAGGAAAAAAATACACGTACATACGAGATAGATAAGATAGTTATACAGTTAGCTTCTTTTAGTTCCTTGAAAAGAATGATTTGCATTAACACTGTTAGGATAAATTTTGTTTTATTTTATTCTCTTTAACATAAAAACATTAAATAAAAAAATACTATTAGGACAAGATATCATGCCTATATCTTATACTCTGAACAACAGCTACAAAGATAATACATAATACGTCAAATACTGTGATGATCCAACTAACTTGTTTTGTAATTTGGTTTCATTTTTATGTTTATCTTTCTTTTTTTCCTTTCTTCTTTACTTCTTTACAATAAATTTTTTTAAAAAAAGACCTAGATAAAAGGGTTATGACAATAAAACTCACAGAAGCAAACATGAATATTAATCCATATAAACTTGGATTTGGCAGTGTATACTAAACTGTGACAGCAAAAGCATAAGCAGCAAATAAAAAATAGATTTACTTAATTTCACCAAAATGAAAAGACTTTATACTTCAGAGTATCTTATCAAGAAAGTGAAAGTGCCACTCAAAATTGTACAAAGTATTGGCTCATATATGCTTGATAAACCCAATTAAAATGTCAAAGAAATTGAATAGCCATTTTTAAAGGAATATATACAAATAGTCAGCAAGCTCCTGAAAAGTTGCTTGACATCATTTATCACCAGGGAAGTGCAAATCAAAACACAGTGAGATATCACACTATACCCAGTAGAATGGCAAAAATTAAAAAAATAACAACTGTGGAGGATTTTGAGAAGTTGCAACCTTATATAATCTTGTAGGTACGTAAAATTTCACAACCAATTTGCAAAACACTCTGGTAGTTCAAACAATTAAATATATAAATCTCATGTAAATCAACAATCCCTTCTTTGGTATAAATTTAAAGAAAACATTTTAAAAAGTGTCCAAGCAAAAAATGCCCAAAAATGTGCACAAATGTTGATAGCAGCATTATTTCTATTAGCTCAAAGTAGACTATCTTAAGTATCCATCAAGAATACAATGAATAAAAAATGTGGGACATCTATTACATTCTTCAGTTTTCTACTATTATAAAAAAATTGTGATAAATTAGCTTTAGAAAAGTTGTTAGTTTGTCACACAGTTTTAGATATTTCAGTCTATGACCATGTGACTCCATTGCTTTAGGCTTATGGTGGCAGGGTATATCATTGTAGGAGTATGTAGAGGGGCAAGCCCATTAACCTCATGGCTGGGTGTGAAAGGGGTGATGAGAAAGGAGCTATGATTTCATTATTCCTTTCAAGGGAATGTTCCCCATGACAAAAGACCTCCCACTACCCCTACCTCTTAAGGATTTCCATTACCTTCTAATAACACCAAGTTAAGGATTAACTTTTCAACACACGTGATATGGTTTATATCTAGATGTTTCCCCAAAACATCATGCACTCATAGGTGGGGTCTGAGGAGGTAATTGGACCATGGGAATATGATACTTATCAATGGTTTAGTCCACTGAAAAGTTTGTAGCTAAAAGTGATTTGGGAGGTGAAGAGTAGTTGGAAGAGTGGGGTCACTGGAGCCATGGCCTGGAAGGGTCTATTTTCACCCTCCTCCCTTGATCTGTCTCTGTCTCTGTATCTGTCTCTCTCTCTCTCTCTCTCTCTCTCTCTCTCTCTCTCTCTCTTTCTCTGCTTCCTGCTGCAATGCCAGGAGCTCATTCCCCTCTGCCATGCCCTTCTGCCACGTTACCTTGGAACCAACAAAAATGAAACTTTTAAAAGCTACAAACCAAAATAAACCTCCCTTAAATTGTGGGTTTCAGGTATTTTATGTCAGTAACAAGAATGAAACTAAGACAACATTAAAGATTCTAAGGATAGTATTCATACAACAGATTATTATTCAGTCACACAAATGAGGAAAATAGTACATACTTGAATGAATCTTAAAAACATGATAATTAAAAGAAGTAAGTTATAAAAGACCAATTATTATGATTCATTTTGTATGAAATATTCTAAATTGCAAATATACAGGAACAGAAACTAAGTTAGTGGTTGCTTATAGTTTGGGGAATTGATAGTGGTTATGTTTGGGGAATTGACAGTTAAATGATACAGAATGCATAAGGAAGTGATTTCTAAGTTGACTTTGATGATAGTTGTACATATCTGTTTACATAATAAAAATTCTGAATTATACATTTTAGATTGATAAATTACATACTAATTTAATTCTATCTCAATACAGCTATTCAAAAAGTACCAGGTAATATGCAGAGTAGTTGGAAACATGTATACCTTCATTATTAAGTCATAGTTGATTGATTTTTGTGATGCATGTTGAACCATTGCTAATGGCAAATGGTCTTGAACAGTTAAAAAAGTGAGCATGTTATCATTATGGACCATGATGCTGTATCCAGAGTTGGCTCACTGAATTAGAACAGCAACAGCATTAATCTGAAAAATTGTCAACAGTGGTGGACTGAAGGACATAAAAATTCATTGTATTCAATGTGCTAGGCATAGTGTGGTAGGCACAGTGGTGATAACATTCCATGCAATTTGCAACTATCATTGATAAATAAATTTTGGAAATATTTACAGTACAAGTTTTGCATGTGGTAGTAACCTCTGCATTACCAACAGAATACTTTATTCATGTTTATGAAGGTGAATATGTTGTCATGTCCAGTATAATGATAGTTTTGATCAGGATTTGCAGCAATTCGAGGAGTACATGCTCAGTCTCAAGTTTGATTTCAGTCTTATCAGAAAATATTCTATTACTGTGGTCATCACTTACATGAGTGACTGAGACAATTTGATCAGCAACAGTAACTTGTTTATTTAGTATGAAACCCCTAAAACAGGAATCTTTATAATACTACGGTTTTCATGGCAGACCAAACAACTAGATCACTGCCAGTATTCCTAGGTCATCAAGAGTTCATCTGAGGGAATATGATCCAGAATTATAGAAATGAGCTTGAGCTGTGGTCATTAAGGAGATCACTCATATGCTTTCAGTTCTATATATGTAGTGAGATTGAACATATGTAGAAGCCCAATGGACATTGTCAAGTTTAAGCTTATCCAAGTCATCAGTAAATAAGGTACAGGCATTTAGTCAAATCTCTCTGAGTCAAGGACCTCATTTAGCCCATGACCTTAGTTCGGAAGATAGCACTGCCAACAGATGCCTCGGAAAAGAATATGGAATATTTTTTCTTTAAAGCCTATAGTTACTAAGGAAAAATCAGGTAAATTTGAATGTACTACTTACTTTTTGTTCGATTTTTATCTTGTTATTAGTACATATTTGCAGTACACAATGATCAACTTCCTCACAGGAAGTTAGTAAATACGTACAACATATCTGAATTCCTATTTCATCCCCTTCCCCTCCACTTCCTCCAGCCTCCTTCCATCTCTTTTTGGTCTCCTTCCCTTTTGCAAAAGCTCCATCTCCCTTTTTCCTATTATCTTTCATTTTACTCTTTATTTTGGGTTTTTCATATAAAGGAAACCATGTGATAGTTGAGGTTGTGTGTCTGATTTATTTTACTTAATATTATAGTCTCAAAGTAAATCTGTTTTCCCACTAAGTACTCAAGTTTATCCTTCTTTATGACTGAGGAGTACTCTGTTGTATATAAATGCCACATCTTCTTTATCCATTCCTCTGTTGATGCACATACAGGTAGTTTCCAAGGCTTAGCAAATATGAATTGTGCTTCTAAAAATATGGGGACATATATATCATTGTAATGTGATGTATTTAAATCTTTTCAAATGATACCTAAAAGGGGAATAGCTGGGTTGAATGGAATTTCTATTTTTAATTTTTCAAAGAATCTTCATATTGATTTCTATAGTGGTTTTATTTGTTTGCATTTCTACCAACAATGTAGAAATGTTTCTTTTTCTGGCAGACTCACCAGGATCTGTTACTATTTAATTTCTTCATGATGGACATCCTTTATGGAGAAGATGGGATGTCAGTGTTGTTTGAATTTGCATTTATCTAATGCCAGAGATGCTGAACATTTTCTGATGAATTTATTGGTCATTTGTAATTATTTTTCAGAGAAATGTGCTTTCATTTTAGCTGCATATTTTTTATTTCGTGTGTTATTTTGTGAGGGCCTAATTTTTTGAGTTTTTATATGTTGCAGATATTAGTCATCTGAGTAAGAGCTGGAAATAAAGTTCCCTGTCTTTTCACTCTATTGGTTGTTTCCTTTGTTGTGCAGAAGGTTTTTAATTTGATATTATCTCATTTGTTGATTCTTGATATTATTTCTTGTTCATTTTTAATTCTGTCCAGAAAGTCCTTATCTATGCCTATGTCTTCAAGAGTTCCGTTTTATCTTTAAGCAGATTAAGTGTTTCTGTTTTGACATTTACATCTTTGATCTATTTTGATTTTACTTTTGACAAGCAAGTCTTATTGAGCCATATTAAAATTCTTGTATGATGAATAGGTAGATCTCAATCTTTAGATGCCACTCGCATGAGAAAAAAAGTGTTTTCAGGGTTCAAAATAGTCTATCATGTGCCATAAGCTTGTGCAATGAATTCAGGGTCATAATGTCCACAAGAACTGGAACTATAGAAGAGAGAACTGAATTTATTTGACAGTAATTCGTTATTCACCGTTGGCTCTCATTATGTTGTGTGCTGTTCATATAAGAATGTTTTAAAGAGAATTTGCAAACCTTACTGTAAGTTCCTCAGTTTCTATTTTAAGTATTTATTTTTGCTTTGATTTACATTTTCCCACCCTAAACCTTGTCAAACTATGACAAGATTATGGATGCCACTTGCTTCCCATGAGTCCAGTACAATAATGACCCTGAGATCCAAATTTAACAGAACCATAAAGTTTGATTGCTTCTCCACATCAAAATTTCCCACAGTACCTAGATGATTGTATATAGAATTTGATATCCATTAGAAACAGAGGGACTTAGGCCCCAATCTCTCATTATCTTTTACCTTACAGCAGCTGTGATTGAGTTAAAAGAGGAGAGTGGAAGCAGAGACATGCTCTGCACCATTAGAAATGCTTTGCAATTACCATTGATTCCACATGGTATAGGGGCATCTTTTGTCTTATCATATTGAACTTCTAATATTTTGAGATTACTCAATGCTACAGTTCAAAATGATAAAGTCCTAATTGGTGACATTATCTCTTTAGTCTTAGAGAATTCTTTTACTCAGAAATACATAATTATTTTGCAATTAGTATTGTATGTATTGAACCTCTAGTTAACTTGGATAACACAACAGCAAAGTTACATATTTGAGAAATTAATCACATCCTAGTTTAGAAAAATAGCATTTTAAATTTTGTCACATTACTTAGGCATTGTGGCTAACACCTTTCTACATTATTTTTAAGAGTTTACATTGTGGGGGTTAGGTTTTCATTCCTAAGTGGGTAACTTACCATCCCTATATACCTAATTCAATGAAGTGAGGGCCTAAATACTATTAAATGACCTGATCTATGGTGTACACAGGGTTTTGTTTCTCAGAAATATCCCTGAGAGGGGAACAAACAATCTTTAATTTATTTATTGTTTTCTCACAATATTTCTAAGAGTTTCAGGATCATCAGACAGATGAGTTAAATCATGAGACAGCCCCACTATTTACATTCTTTGTTCGTAAACATTATTTTCTTGGCCAACTCATTGCTCAAGTGAATCAGCATAAGTACAAGTGATTTGACAGCATTCTGCTCATGGTGTAAGTTATTTCCCTCCACTTTCTCTTGGTATTATTGTCTATATCTGCAACTGTTCTCTGAAAAGGGACAAAAACTTATGCCAACTCAGGGTAAATCTCAGTATTGTTTTTCACAGGCCAGAGGTTAACCATCAGGGTGATAGATAAGTATCTTTAGCTGGTACTGTGTAACCAACAAATAATGAATAGTTCCAACCTCTGTCCTAGAACCTACTTCCAGGCACTTAAAGTAAAAGCATATCCTTCATTTAACCTCATAAAGAGTTTACTATTCAAAACTACAGTAATAGCGACAGTGTAAGCATTTACCCCAGAATACTGAGTCCCACTTACCAAAGAGTGAGGTGAAATGGGAAGCAGATACACACAGACATTACAGGTTTCATTAGAGGAGAGGAACATTCAGTTTAAGGAAATTTAACTTTTATAGTGGACAATAAGTATGCCTTTTCTTTGCCCTAAAAAGAGATATTGTATATGCCATATTGCACTAAGATTTCCTGACTTTTGCTCTTCCAGGAATTACTGTCTCTATTTTGCAAAGACTTCCAATATTTAAATACCTATTAAACAAGAATAAGGAACAATAGGCAGGGATTTACTTCTAAGAAGGATAGAAACAAAAGATATCCATGAAGCATTTTCTTTCAATAATGCAAAAGAGTGAAACTGTCAGAAAATTCAAACTCCATAAAACCTGGATCATGAAAAACTGATTTCCAACATAAAGCTCCAACTAGTAATGTATGAGACCTCTGAATTGTTTACTGGTGGCCAATACAAATTGTCAAAGTTGGTACATGTTGTTGGTTTGATATATATGAAAGGTTACATAAGTTTAATTTCCATTTACCTGAATACTAGCAAGATTTATAAAGTGAAAAGATGTTTATTGAGCACCTATATGCACCAGGTACTTAGCTGAGTAACTAAGAACATGAAGGAAGAAAAATCATGAAATCATACAGCTTACACTATGGCAAGGGGAAAAATAACCTCATAAAGACTTTATTATTCAAAACTACAGTGACAGTGGTTGAAACAAATTATGTATGTAAGAAGATATTATATATCAGAGAAAAGAAACAATAAATAATGTACAATATTAAGGTAATATATTTTATCATGTGATCTTCTATTTTCTAAACTGCGCATGCATATATTTGCCCAATACGTATTGAGTATTTGCAGCTTTTCTTGAGTATGTTACTCTATTTGTATTAAGAACCAAGTTTGTAACCTACTCTATATTCCACCACTACATATAGGACAATTTTGCAAATGGGATGTTGCATATTTCATGTAATGAAACTGAACAAAATCTGAATTTTGTGTATTAAATGACTTCCTAATTCCTAAAAGAAAAAATGTATAGTCTCATTCTGTAACTTTCATAAGTGTTACTATCAGAGTCTGAGTACTAAAGAATACTTTAGTACATTCAGATGATAAGAAAGCTAATTATTACCATACAATTTGTGCAATTTCTCTTTGTATTATTGCAATAGTTACAGACACACACATAGACAGGTGATATTAAAGTGGTAATGAGGAACAGGGAGTCATAAAGATTACAAGCCTGCAACCTGGAAACTGAATGGAATTTGGCTTTTACATTTAATGTGATCAGATGTTATTCACCTATCTACAGAGGAAAGACGATGCAATATATCTTATATTTTAATTACAATACTTCAGAAACTATTTGGGGTAGTGTATATGGCAAGAAGTTAGAATAGAAATGTCAAAATACATCTGTCAAATAGAGGTGTTACATTTAAACACACACACACACACACACACACACATTTTTCTCAAACCTCACACCTTTCCCTCATGCCCATAGTAACAATTCTCTAATTTTCTTTACTGAAAACTTCAGATCTCAGTGCCAGATTCCTTCGAAACACTGTCTCTCTATATTCTGTATCCTCCTGCCAATTTCATTTCCTGTTTCTTGTTTTATTCTTTCCTTCCAATTAGTTATTATTGAAATACTATATATTAATTTCTCTTGACTACTACCTGCTTCCCCTGTTAAAATGAAAGCTCCATGAGGTTACCTGAGGTGTAGGCTGAGCAAAATTCTATGATGTATGAAAGAAAATAATCTCTGCGGTGCCGAGGTGGGATTCCTTTATGTAACTATTGAGGTCATCGATGAATCTTAGTGTCAATCTTAGATGGAGAGAATGAACTGGATTTACAAACTTCTTTAAACCCCCAGAAGGCCCTTGGCCACACCACACTCCCACCCCCAACTATGCATGGAGTTAGGGAAGCCTAGGCAAAAGCAATCTACTGGCATTCTTTCTCTGGGGACAGAAGTATGGTTAGTACAGGGT
>RJWM01020525.1:0-37023 GCA_004363535.1 Dasyprocta punctata
ACAGAACTCTCTTCTGTGTTTTTGCATTAGTGTGCTTCTTTCTCTCCTTTTTCTTTTTCCCATTTCATTTGGTATTTGTATGGGAGGTGTTTGGATACATGAAATTGGAGGCTAAACATTAATTAATACTGTAATTTAGATAGTGTCTTTCAACAGTGTATCAGCAAAAACTGACATCACCAAAAATTTTGTATAAAGGATTCAAACATAAGCTTTCTATCAGCATATTAATTGGTTCCAACTTCTTTACCATTTCTCTCAACCTTCAGTGATACTTCAGTCCCTCTTCTTCCTTTTTGCTTCCCCTACAAACAACTTCTCAAACTCCCTCACTGTCCATTACAGATATAAAAATATCAAGAAGGTCCTACTTCTTTTTTTCTTTCATTTGCTGTTATCTCTATTTCTTCTGTCTTTTTTCTTACTCCCTTCTTCTTCCTTTTTCCTTCTTTCATCCTCTACATCCTAGACTGCTTGTCATTAATACTGTACCACAGTTTTTCTGGGCTACTAAAAGGGGTGGAAATGTTAAGACAAGTTTTAAATTACATGTTTGATACATGGTTAATTCTGTAAATGCTGATATAACTGGTAGATATTCTTTGTTCTCAATGGAGCAAATGGAACTCACTGTGTTATGCTGAGTAGATTGAAGAGGTGTATAAATAACAAACCATAACCAATCCCAAGGTCAGATCACTGGGAAACACTAACTGAAGAGATTTCAGCAATATTGACAGTTTTTCTGCCCTAACTGATCCTTAACCTCCAGCACCAAAGCTATAGAAACACAAGAAAACAAGGCAAAAAGATGCCTCCCAAAACTTTTACCCCTCCAAAAGTAGATTTCACAGACACTGAAGTGGAGGAACTCATAAAAGAACTCAAAAGGTAAATGATTAAAATGCTCAAAGACATCAAAGAAGAAATAAATGAACAAATTCATAAGATATCCCATGAGGTAAAAAAAGGATGTAAATGAGTAGATAAAGTATATCACTAGAAATATTCAACAAGCTTAAAGAAACACAAACAGAAAACTGATTGAATTTCACAAGACAGCACAATATATTAATGACTATTTTTGTAAAGAATTAGAGATTGTGGAAAAGAATCAAGCAGAAATCCAGAATATAAAAATTCTATTGAAAGCAAGAACCACAAATATGAGGAAAGAATGTCAGAATTAGAAGGCAAGGTTGATCATGTACTCAATGATACCCTGAAATCAATAAGACACCAATCAATATGGTAACACGTGTCTACTGGTGCTTGAGCTGGTTTTCCTCCTACAATTTGTTCTTTTTTTTTTTTTTTTTTGAATTGTACCAGGGATCCAACTTATAACCTTGGGCTTACCAGGCTAACGCTCAAGCCATTGAGTTAAATTCCTGGCTTACAGTTTGTTCTTTTGTCTACTGGTGGGTAAGCTGGGTATGAAAGCTGCTTGATAACACACACACATACACACACACACTTGCACACACACTCACACCCCAAACCAACCTAAGAATTATAGGAGTTAAGGAAAGATTAGAAGATACAAAGCTATAAAAAATTTATTCACTGAAATCATAGCAGAAAACTTTCCAAATCTAGGGAAAGATCCTTATATCCATGTAATCGGGGCATATAGAATAGGCATGACTAGAAAAGAATCATTCCAAGACACATTATGGTCAAAATCCTAGAAATTAAGCTCAAAGAGAGAATACTAAAAAGCTGTTTGAGAAAAACATCAGGTAGATTGTAATGGTAAACCTGTCAGAGTAACAGCAGATTTGCAACACAAACCTTAAAGGCTGGGAGAGCTTGTAGTGAAATTTTTCAAGCTCTGCCCCTCCACAAAAACCTCTGCCATCCTGATTAATATATCCTGCAAATGTATAATGCAAAACTGATAGAGAAATAAAAACTTTCCACAACAAACAGAATTTAAAGAAATTTATTACTGCAAAACCAGCACTGCAGAAGGTAATCAAGGGAATCCTAGAAAGACAATGAGGCCAACATTATCAAAGAACCCAAAGGAAAGGACAAATCTAACTTGGAGAATAGTTAAACAAAAGGAAAAAGCTATAAAAGAATCATCAGTGGAAAAATAATGCAATGACAAGATTGAGTAAATACCTTGCAATAGTAACTATCTGTGTAAACAGTCTTAACTCCTTAATCAAAAAACAGATTGGCAGACTGGATCACAAAACAAGCCTCAACTATATATTGCCTATAAGAGATGTACGTGATTCACAAAAATAACACATAGACTGAAAATCAGGATGAAAAATAATGTACCATAGCATAGGCCAGAGGAGACTTGGAGTGAGTGCAGATGCAGCCGACAGGATGGGAGACTTGGCAAAGCAGTCATAGTCCCACGTAGTTCCACAAGAGTTACTGGCTTGGCATTTTGTGTCTTTTGTGTGTCTTCACCTGTCTGAGGGATTGCTTCACTTGGTTACACAGGGTTAGTATATGTGGTTTTGCTGTTATAATCTTGTGATTTTGTTTCTTTGCAAGATCTCTTTGTAGTAACCCTAGGCCTAACTTGCAGTTTGTTTATCCAAGTTAAACTGAGTCAGTGCTAACTTCCCCTTTTCACATAAGTTTGTCTCTTCTTGCTCTTGTTTCTTGTACCAGAAAGAGAAAAAAGAAAAGAAAAAAGATATCTGATTCCTTTAATTATTTTCAAAAATAACTATTCTATAGGGACAATAAGTATTGGAAAATACTAATTGCCAAACCCATTAATAATGAACTTTAAAAAATAAATCTCAATGCTATTGAGAGTTGTATCTGTTCATCACTTTAAGATGCCCTAAAATGAATAATTTGTACAAGCATCACAATTGAATTTACAAAATCTTTTGTTATAAAGAAGTAGTTGCTATAACTTACCTAGTCTGTTAATGGGTTTATTTATGCTTTCCAAAGGTAGTAGTTTTAAGCAATGATAGAAGGTGCTTTACTGTAATAGATAAACTGCTAATATTTTGCTGTCTAGTCTTTGCCTAAATTAAGTACTTAAAATACATTAAAATTTTTTTAAAAATCATTTTGTTTTTACTAAAAATTCTCATAAGTTTCAGAAACAAAAATTTGGGGCATTTTCAACTTCAAGTATGTTACAAATACGTTCTTTTTTTAAAAAAATGTGCAGTGTTTACATTGAAATATGATTGGAACACAAATATGAGTTGATAACATAAGTTTTAAAATGATCAAACTATGTGTAGTCATAATTTTGTAAAAATGTAAATCATGCTTCTGTAGTAAATTGATGACATATGTTAACAGTATAACTTTGAGTAAAACATTTCAATTTAGGAAAAAAATATGATACATCATGCAACAGGAGCCGGACAACAAGCAGGAGCAGCGATCTTCTTTTCAGACGAAGGGGACTTCAAGCCAAAACTGATCAGAAGAGGTAAAAAACGTTACTACACGTGGGTAAATTGAGTAATTCAAAAGGAAAAGATTAGCAATTATGAAAGTATATACACTGAATGTCAGCACACACAAGTACTATTAGTCAGATAGACATCAGTATGACAATAGTGAGAACTTCAATATTTACTATCAAAATTGATAAATTAACCAGACCCCCCAAAATGGACAAGCATATGTCAGAGTTGACCACACCTTTGAACAATTGGATTTAATGAATATTTATAGAGCGTTCCATCAAACAACAACAGAATGAATATTTTCACAGCACCACATTAAACTTTCTCCAAATACACCGTATTTTAGGCTGTAAAACATGTTTGTTTGTTTTTGTGGCACCAGGGATTTAACTCACAACCTCGCGCCTGCCTGACAGGCGCAAAAGCCACTGAGCCAAACTCCTGGCCCTGGTTTTTTGAGGCAGGGTCGCACTGTGTAGCTCAGGCTGGCCTTGTGCTCGCGTTGTAGCCCAAGCTGGCCTTGAACTCACCACGCTCCTCCTACCTCAGCCTCCCTAGTGCTGGGATTAAAGGCATGTGCCACCATGCCCGGCTTGTAAAACATGTTTAAATAAATTAAAAATTGAAATAATCTCTCATAAACTATTGGGATGAAATTAGAAATCAACAGCAAAAGAAACCACAGAAACTGTACAAATATATGGAGATTAAATTATAAATTCTTGAATAATTACCAGATCACAGTGAAAATCAATGAAGAAATTGAAAAATTCCTAGCATCAAATGATCATGGAAGTACAACATACCAAAATCTGTGGGATATAGTGAAAACAGTCCTAAGGAGGAAGTTAAGTAGCTGAGAATGCCCACACAAGAAAAATAGAGTGATCCCAAATAAACAAGATAATCACGCATCTCAAGGCCCTCGAAAACCAGGAGAAATTCAAATCCAAAACTTGTAAGAGAAATTATAAAGCTCATAACAGAAGTTAATGAAATTGTGACTAAAATCAATACAAAAGATCAATAAATAAGAGATGGTTCTTTGAAAGAATTGAGAAGATTAATAAATCCTATCCCAAACTTACTAAAAGAAGAAAAGAGTCATATTTATGTAATTACCAAGATTACCATGGACACTACAAAAATCCATTGGATTATAAGGAATTATTTCTAAAATTTATGCTCTAATAAATTGAAATCTAGAAGAAATGGATAAATTCATAGATACATATAAATTACTCAAATTGAACCAATAAAATATAAAATCTTGAACAGACCAATAATAGACAAAGAAACTGAGACAGTCATAAAAAACATTATAAAACAAAAGAAGCCTAAAACCCAATAGATTCATGGATGAATCTTACCACAACTTCAGGAAAAACTTAATGCCAATAATAATCACAATGTTTCATGAAATTGAAAGGGAAAGAATACTGCCAAACTCATTCTTTGAAGCTAAGAAAACTGGAAATAAGTCACAAAAAATAAAACTGTAGGCCAATTCCTTTAATTAAAATAGAAGTAAAGAAAGACCACTTAAATGAAGCTGAAGATAGAATCTCAGATCTTGAAGACAGCATGGGAGAACATGGCCATGAAAGAAAAGATCTCCTAAAAATAGTAAGGAACCAAGAAACAACAATTCAACAGCTGCAAGACGATACCAAGAGAAATAACGTAAGATAAATAGGCATAAATGAAAAAGCAGGGGTCAATACTAATAACCTGCGAAGACTATTCACAGAAATAATAGCAGAAAACTTTCCAAACATGGGAAGAGAATCTGAAATACAGGTAACTGAGGCATACAGAACCCCAGTTAACCACAACCAAAATAAATCCTCACCCAGACATATAATAATAAGGGTATCAGAAATACAGCACAAGAACAAAATACTAAAAGCTGTCAGAGAAAAGAAACAGATCACCTATGAAAGAAAGCCTATGAGAATCACAGCAGACTTCTCAACACAAACCTTTAAGTTAAGAAGAGCTTGGAGTGAAGTATTTCAAATCCTGAAAGAAAACAACTTTCAACTCAGATTGATATACTCTGCAAAACTATCCTTAAAAATTGATGGAGAAATAAGATACTTTCATGACAAAGAACAACTGAAGAAATTTATGGCCACCAAACCAACACTACAAAGAGTACTGAAAGACACTCTAGAAAGAGAAAAGATAGCCACAAGCTTAAGAACAACAGCAAAAGGAAACCACTAAGCAGGGCAAGTAATTAAACAGAAAATGTAGAAAACCAACAACAGAAAGATATCATGACAGGGATGAGCCAGTACATATCAGTTATATCAATCAATGTAAATGGTCTTAACTCACCAATAAAAGCAAACAGACTAGCAGAGTGGGCTAAGAAACAAAACCCAACAATATGCTGTGTACAAGAAACACATTTCACTCAAAAGGAAATTCACACACTAAAAATCAAAGGCTGGAAAACAATACGCCATGCAACAGGAACCCAGAAAAAAGCAGGGGTAGCTATTATGTTTGCAGACAATGCAAACTTCAAAACAAGAACGATCACAAGAGATAGAGAAGGTCACTACATACTCGTGAGGGGAAAACCGCAAGAGGAAGAGATTACAATTATAAATATATATGCACCGAATATGGGAGCACCCAGCTATGTAAGACAATTCTCAATAGACATGAAAAACCGAATAAGTAATAATACAGTTATAACAGGGGACCTTAACACCCCATTGTCACAGAGAGACAGATCAACCAAACAAAAAATCAGCAAAGAAATAACAGAATTGAATCAAACTTGTGAACAAATGGACCTAGTAGATGTATACCGAGTATTCCACCCATCAACATCAGAATACACATTCTTCTCAGCTGCACATGGGTCATTCTCTAAAATAGATCACATATTGGTCCACAAAACATGCTTAAGTAAATGCAAATGAACTGAAATAATTCCATGCTTATTATCTGACCATAGCTCAGTAAAATTGGAAATGAATGACAAAAAAACCTACAATAACCACATAAACACATGGAAATTAAATAATACTCTCCTAAATAACCAATGGGTCACAGAAGAAGTTAAAGAAGAAATTAAACAATATCTACAATTGAATGAAATGCAAATACAAATTACTGGAACCTGCGGGATACAATGAAATCAGTCCTCAGAGGGAAATTTATAGCACTAAACTCTCATATCAGAAAAACGGAAAGAACACACATAAACAACCTAATGCTGCACCTCAAACTTCTAGAAAAAGAAGAGCAAGTCAAGTCCAAAGCCCAAAGAAGGGAGGAAATTATTAAGATTAGAGCAGAAATTAATGCAATTGAGACTAAGAAAACAATACAAAGAATTAATGAATCAAAGAGTTGGTTCTTTAAAAGAGTAAATAAAATTGATAAAACCCTAGCCAGTCTTATCAAGAAGAGGAAAGAAAAAACTCAGATTCATGCAATAAGAAATGAAAAGGGTGAAATCACCACAGACCCGGTGGAAATACAGATCATCAACACCTACTTCGAAAACCTTTACTCACATAGATTTGATAACACAGAAGAAATGGACAGATTCCTAGAAACCTATGAATTACCAAAGCTGAGTCAAGAAGACATAAAGCTGCTGAATAACCCAATATCAGCTTATGAAATTGAAAATGTAATTAAGACCCTACCAACAAAGAAAAGCCCAGCCCTGATGGATTCACTGCTGAATTCTACAAGAAATTTAGGGAAGACTTAATGGCAACACTCCTCAAACTCTTCAATGAAATTGAAAGGGAAGCAAGTCTCCCTAACTCATTCCTGGAAACAAGTATTACCCTAATACCAAAACCAGAGAAAGACCCAACCAAAAAAGAAAATTACAGGCCAATCTCTCTCATGAACATAGATGCAAAAATCCTCAATAAAATACTGGCAAATAGAGTACAGCAAGTTATCAGAAAGATTATACACCACGATCAAGTGGGATTCATCCCAGGAATGCAGGGATGGTTCAACATATGGAAATCAATACATGTAATCCACCATATCAACAGGGCCAAGGACAAGAACCACATGATCATCTCAATAGATGCAGAAAAAGCTTTCGACAAAATCCAACACCCATTCATGATAGAAACCCTACAGAAAATCGGAATAGGTGGTCTCTACCTCAACCTGATAAAAGCTATATATCATAAACCAACAGCCAACATCTTACTAAATGGAGAAAAACTGAAAACTTTCAACCTAAAATCAGGAACAAGACAAGGATGTCCATTATCACCACTCCTATTCAATATAGTTCTGGAAATATTAGCCAGAGCAATTAGACAAGAGAAAGAAATAAAGGGAATAAGGATAGAAAGGAGGAAGTGAAATTATCATTATTTGCAGATGATATGATACTTTACATAGAAGATCCCCAAAAATCCATTAGAAAACTTCTAGAAGTAATAGCCAAATTCAGTAATGTAGCTGGATACAAAGTGAACACTCAAAAATCAATAGCATTCCTATACACAAACAACAAAGTCACTGAGAGAGAAATAAGGGAAACCACACCCTTCACTATAACATCCAGAAAAATGAAATACTTAGGAATCAATCTAACAAAGGGAGTAAAAGATCTATATGGTGAAAATTACATTACTCTAAAGAAGGAAATTGAAGAAGATTTCAGAAAATGGAAAGATATTCACTGTTCATGGATAGGAAGAACAAACATCATGAAAATGGCCATTCTCCCAAAATTATTATACAGATTCAATGCAATCCCAATCAAAATACCACCTGTCTACCTCACAGAATTAGAGAAAGCATTCCTGAAATTCATCTTGAATCAGAAAAGACCTAGAATAGCAAAGGCAATTCTGGGCAACAAGGGGAAGGCAGGAGGCATCACAATCCCCAACTTGAAACTATACCACAAAGCTACTGTGATAACATCAGCATGGTACTGGAATCAAAAGAGACCTGAAGATCAATGTAATAGATTAGAAGATACAGCCACAACTACAAACACACTCAGCCACCTCATCTTTGACAAAGCTGCCAAATGTGTACATCGGAAGAAAGACAACCTCTTTAACAAATTGTGCTGAAAAAACTGGCTTTCTATGTGTCATAAACTAAAACTAGATCCATGCTTATCACCATGTACTAAAATAAAGTCAAAATGGATCAAAGATCTGAATATTAAAACAGAGACACTAAACTTACTAGAAGACAGAGTAGGTAAAAATCTTGATGACATAGGAGTAGGCAGAGAGTTCATGAATAAAAATGAAATTGAACGGGAAACACTTCCCAGAATCAACAACTGGGATCTTGTCTTACTAAAAAGTTTTTGCATGTCAAAGGAAATCTCCAACAGAGTGAAAAAAAATCCACCAACTGGGAAAATATCTTAGCCAACTGTCCATCAGACAAAGGACTTCTATCTAAAACATATAAAGAATTAAAAGAAATTAGGCCCCTAAAATTCAAGGACCCAAACCAAAAATGGGCATCTGAGATGAATACACACTTCTCAGAGAAAGAAATACAAATGGCAAATAAATATATGAAAAAATGTTCAACATAAAAGGTCATTTGGGAAATGCAAATTAAAACAATGCTGAGATTTCATCTCACTCCAGAAAGAATGGCCAAGATTCAAAAATCAACAAGAAATGCTGGAGGGGCTGTGGGGAAAAAGGAATTCTTCTCCACTGTTAGTGGGAGTGTAGACTGGTGCAACCACTGTGCAAATCAGTGTGGAGATTCCTCAAGACGCTAGGATTAGAGATCCCATTCAACCCAGCTACCCCACTTCTGGGCATTTTCCCAGAAGAATTGAAAACATCATACCACAGTGATATCTGTGCACCCATGTTTATAGCAACCCAATTTGTTATAGCCAGATCTTGGAAACAACCCAAGTGCCCATCAATGAAAGAATGGATAAAAAAGATGTGGTATTTTTATACAATGGAGTACTACTCAGCTATTAAGAAAGATTGCATTGAGACTTTTATAAGTAAATGGTCACGACTTGAGACCATACTCATAAGTGAGATAAATCAAACCCACATGTGTAAATACCGTATTGTCTCCCTAGTGTAAGAAACGGAAAAAGTATATATGATCCAAAATGTATAATAAACACTATGTAAGGGTAAAAAGCAGCTCGAAGAGCAAAAGTAATTGGGAAGGGAAAAGGGGGAAAGAGAAAAGGGAAAAGGAAAAAATATAAATCTGTATATATATATATGTAAGATAACTAAAATGAACACACTACTGAATGTATTCCTTATTGAGAAAGAACAATTAATACTCATATGATTGGATCAATTTTACATGTCTATTTCTGTTAATGTAAGTAACCATTTTAAAGATAACAATATGCAATATTGCAACCATTGTCAAGTTTCTATCCTGTTTTGTAAACCTGCAATGTTACTGTTGTGTATTTACGCTAGTCATTTGTTTGTCTCTTTTGCTTGTTGTCTTTGTTATATATGTCTTTTTTTTCTTCTTCGCTTAAATAAAAAAAATAAAATAAAACAGATGTAAAAATCCTCAATAAGCTACTTGCAATAGAAATCCTTAAAAAGATCATGTATGATGACTGGGACACTTGAAGTGTAAGGATTGTTCAAAATATACAAATCAATAAAGCACAGAGATGAAGTAAGGATAAAAATTATAGTACCATCAAGTTAAGTCTCAGCTCCAACTTTGAAAGCTGAAGTTCTTTTTTAGAGTCATTAAAAATAATCTGGAAGGAATCTTAGAAATATTACTGGTGAAGAAATGATTAACTTGGTGCCAGAGCAATTAGGTTACAGAGTCTCCAAAGATGAGGTCTATCTATGAGCATTTTAAAATACAGTCTTATGATAACATGGCCATCTTATTTTAAGAAATTTAAATGTAACTGGTAAGAAACAAGAGAATATAGTGTAATGTATAATATAGATTAAGGTAGTATCATATGTTATGTGGTTTAACTTATAAGATTCAAAAGAAGAGAAAAAGCAAAAGACAACCACTGAAGACAAATAGGCTTGGGAAATGTAAATTGCAGTTCTCTAGGATGATGCGATGGATTGCCAGGTGGGGGATGAAAAGTTAAAGCTCAGCTACCATAGAGTGTGGGTAAGTGGTACTCTCATTCAGAGCTTTTGTGTCAATTTCTCAGTACTAAAAACTAAAGATTTGCTGAGGCATCTATCATATACTGACTTTTAAAATAGCTGCCTATAGCAACATAGAACAACAGCCTGCCACACAAAACTCATCATTTTCTAATTCTGTAAGAGAAAAAATGATAATTTATATATAGGAAGGTATGAAAATAGAGAAGTAATATATAGTAACAAACGCATGTGTTGTTGAGACAATATCCTTAATTTCATATTTTCTTACAAATTAACATAAAAATACTCTAAATGATTCAAGAAAGGAAGTAAACCATAAGGAGATAACCCGGTCACATTTTGTTACCGAGGTACATGCAAAAGATTGTTTATCACAAGCTATATTAGCTTCCCATGGTGACTATAACAAATTACCCTAAACTTAGTACTTCAAAACAACAGAAATTTATTCTCTGCTAGCTTTGCAGGTCAGAATTGCAATATAAGTTTCATTCAACCAAATTTGAAATGTCCACAAGACAATCATCTTTCTGGAGGTTCCATGGAAGAATCTATCTCTCTTGTCTTTCAGGGTCTTATGGCTGCTGGTATACCTTTGTTTGTGGGTACATCGCTGTAATTTCTGTCTTTATATCATGTTTTCCATTACTGTTACAAGGACATTTGTGGGGGCAGTTAGTGGGCATTCACATAATCAAGGATAATGTCTTCATTTCAACATCACTAACTTATTCATACTTATATAGACCATTTCCTCAAAAATGTACCATTTATAGTTTCTAGAGATTAGGGTCATATATTTGGGGTCACTATTGAGCCTGTTGCATACCAAACTATGCAACTAAAATCAGAGAACTTCCAAATTTGTAGTAAAAAGTAAGAGAAAAATTGATGCAATTAATATATGTTAGTACTTTCTTTATGCTCCCTGAGAACGAAAATCAAGGAAGTGTCAGTATTGAAATTACAGGACAGGTACTAGTGGCTTGGAAGAAAATTTCAGCTATAATAAAAGAGTATTCTTCTAATAAATATTCTTAATAATAATCTAGAGGACAAAACTGGGTGCAAATAGTAAGATATTGACAATTACATATAGAAAATAATTCATTAGACCCCAAATTTGAAGAAATTTTAGGAAAAATTTTGTAGTAGATTAATCATAAAAAATGCTTCCAAGTTTTCACCCTTCTCTGTTTCCATGTTTTGTGAAATGTGGCTTTGAAGCTTCTTCCATCAAAAGGTAAAATCTACTGCACTGCCCTATTCTTTGCATCTGGGGTGCTCTGTTGACTGGCTTTACCCAGCAGTTAACAGCAGTAGTGACAATATGCTTGTACTGACAATATGTCCAAGAGGCTTTGAGTCTTTGGTTCCCTCACAGTTGCTATGAAAACAAGTAAAGTTAGCCAGTGGAATGGTGTGAGACACATCATTCAGTCACCCTCATACCGCAACCAATAACTAGCCGGCTACCAGCCAGATGAATGAGGCCATCCTTGATCATTTATCTCCTAGCCAAATCATCAGCAAGGCCAGCAAGAGCAGCTGAATCGGGTGCAGAATCTTCTAACTGATTCACAAATGCAGGAGTAATAGCAAAAGCTTATTGCTTCAAGTTAATGGGCTTTGGGGTACTTTATTGTATGATAAAGATATATATATATATATATATATATATATATATATATATATGTGTGTGTGTGTATATGTATATATATTGTATATATCTATATCTATATCTCTCTGTGTGTGTATATGTATATATGTATAAATTACCAGGTTTTGATGACTGGGAATAAACAAATCAGAATGAATCGTGTTTTGAGTATAAATTGCCTTTTAGCATATTTTATAGGTTTTATTTTGCTTATAATTTCCTTTTATTAATCTTTAATTGTGACAAAAAGTATACTGACAAATAAGTCTGTTAGACAATTTTCCATTAGTATGATAAATATTTGGTGTAAGTAACTTCTAAAGATAAGAGTTATTTTGACTCAAAGTTTTGGAGGTTTTACTCCATAATTGATTGACTCCAATGCTTTGGACTTATAACAGCACATCTTAGAGCATGCGGCCTTGCTCACTTCATCACTAAAGTGCAAAAGAAAAAGAGGAGGGTAGCAGAGACTCGTGGTCCTTGCCAAGGGCATGCTCCTCAGTGACTTAAAGGCCATCCATCAGGCTCCATATCTTACAGGTTTCACCACCTCCCAGTAGCACTGTGGTCTGGGGACCAAGTCTTTAATACATGGATTTTTGGAGACTCTTATCCAAGCCACAGAAAGTTCTAAAAAAGATCTTTACATTAGCATAAAATTGTAATTCTAACTTAAAAATGTCATGATTCAATTAGAAAAATTTCTTTCCCATTTAGGAATGTATCTTTCTTTATTTTATACTGGGGAGCCTTCTATTTTCCAGGCAGGAGATTTTTTGATTTTCATGAAATATAATAATTCTATATTCAGCTCTTACCATTTATTTATTATATGATTTTTGGCAATTTATTTCCCCCTCTCCGTGTTTCAGTTGTCCTATGAAAAGAGGATGTGATAGTATTTCCTGGCCAGAGTTGTTCTGAAGATGAAATATATATACATAGATGTGTTTTGTGAAATGCAAATGGATGAAAAAAATTAAGAAAAGTGAATCTATACTAGTGTTTATTAAATATGGCAATAAAAGCATTTCATTGGCTAAAAAGTGGTGGCAATTTTCTTACTTGTCATATTCCATAAAGTAGATCTTTTGTACTATATGAATATGTTTTATTGTTATCCTTATCTTTTCCCTCATCATAGACACAATAAGACCTAAAAACATGGCCTTTTCCTGAATACTCTTTGCTTCCTATTTCTCTGTTAGAATAAACCAGGTGATGCATGTGCAGATAACCCCGCTATGGTTGCATTCTATTACATCTGTAGCACGCAAATTTTTGTCTTATTTAGAGCTCCCATCTCAAAAGATCTGCCCCAGCCAACAACTAACTTCTTCATCCATCATTGGCCAACAATAGCTGATAGAACAAGAGTCACTCACCTGTCCTAGAGAATCTAATCAGAGCCTTGAAGTCCAAGTCAGTGGTGGTCCATAGCCTAAAAATTCAAATTCAAGATATGTATGATAGACATTTTCAGACAGTAGTGTGTACAACTAAATGTTCTTGTAGAATTCAGGCCACAGGCAGCAATTTAACCAAATCCATAGGAAATAAAAGTTCAGGAATAGTATAAAGTTAGCTAATGCAAAAATCAGACTGCAGGAGAAAAAAATACAGAAGGTAAGTAGAGAAAGCAGAGGCAAGGGTCCAGAAAGCCCTAGAGTGGAATTTGACTCCTGATTTTTTTTTTTTCTGGTAGATTTTTTCCTAAGTTCTGGTTACTATTTTCAGCCAGAGATGTGAGCCAGGTTCCTTGGACTGTCTTTACAATACCTCATTTCTTTTTTTTATTTGACCTTGCTAGAATAGTTTTTTGTTCCTCATAATCAAATAACCCCCTTCTGGGTTTAGAGATGTCTTAAATTTCTTTTACTCCTTGTTGTGAATGCAATTTTTGTGATAAAATTTCATATAACAAGAAAAAGCTATTTGGTCTTTATTTTGGTTCTAGGCATAAAAGTTTCTGAGACCCTAGGAAACTCAAGTGATGGGTGTCTTCTGTATGCTAATGAGATGTCTGGTACTGGAGTCACTAGGTAGCTTCTGAATAGAGTCTGGTTGCCAAGAAAACCAAATCTACAATTAAAGGGTTGGAACTTTCACCCTTACCTCACCTCCAAGGAGAGGAAAAGAGCTGCAGATTGAGTTCAGTTAGGGTGGTCAGTGATTTGATCAGTCATTATCATGTATTGAAACCTTCATTAAAACCCTGAACTGCAGGTTCAGAGAGCTTCGGGGGCAATGAACACATTCATGTGCTGGAAGGATGGCATATGCCAACTCCACGTAGACAGAAACTACTGTTCCCAGGACCCTGCCAGAGCCCTCCCTATGTACCACTTTAACTGGATGTTCACTGTAATGTCTTTTATAATAAACATAAGCATAAATAAATGGTTTCCTGAATTTGGGGAATAATTACAGCATGTCATCAAATCTGAGGAAAGAGTTATCTGAACCTCTGACATACATCCTGTTGGTAAGAAATGTGGCCCCCACAATGGGGTAAGTATTGTGGGACTTAGCCCTTATCCTATAGGGTCTGATGCTACTTTAGATAAACAGTGTTAGAGTTGAATGGAATTGTACAATACCCAGTTATTCCATTTACAATTGGAGAATTGGTTAGTATGGGGAAAGTACCACATATTTTGTGCCAGAAAGTGAGAACAGAAGAGATTTTCTTTTAGGGAATGAAAATATGCTTGTCAAGAAAACAATTGTAAAGAAAAGTGCAATTGAGTGGGAGATAGATGCCTGAAAGTAAAACCTGTGGACAGCAAAAGATAGTGGTATTCACAAAAACTAGAAGAGAAGAAAAATAATAGGTGAGATTCATTAGTTTGTGGCTCCAAGAACAAATCAGAGAAGTTGGGAGGTGAGTGCTTCTGAGTGATGCACAAAATGCAGGAAGGATACACACTGTGTTGAAAGGTTTAGCGCTTACAGTGCATCCCTACTTGGAATGTAGTCCTTTCAAAACCACATTTAATGGAATATAGATCAATGTTTCAAGTTAATATTCCTTCAACAGAATCGATGATATTGTTTTCATTATAGACATCTTATAGAATACGTCTGTTAAGTGCCCCAAAACTATGGTGTATTACCAACTCTAAAATTAAAATTAGGCGTGTATTTTGGCCTGTCTGTGACCCTTGAAGTATACCATGACCTTCATCAACAGACAGGGAAGTTTATCTTTAAGCTTTATGCACTCCTTTTTGAGTACTTAGCTAGTCCTGTGCTAGGTGCTAGGAAAACCAGCGGAAACAGCCAGACATGGTCTGCTAAGTAGCAGTGTGGTGGATTAACTAATGGTCAGCTTGTAACACCCAGCTGAACTGAATCAGTGTGGTTCCAGGTGTGGAAGACCCATGTGAGGATTGTTACTAACAGCATAAAAGGAGAGGTAGAGGGGAAGATGGCATGCCGTTGCTGGAGAAGCTTGTCATGTTGGTTTTATCAGTATGAAGTCAGCTGTTCTCATCATTGGAGGAGCTCCGGTCCTAGCTGTCGCTGAGCTGAGGATGGCTGTGGTTTTTTTCAGGGGAGCTCTGGTCTTTACTTTGAGCATCACTTCCAGGCTACAGTGCAGATCCCTCAACTTGCTGGGGCAGATCCTTCATCCTGCTGGCACAGACTTTCTAGCTTCCACTGCTGATATTTGGGCCTCCCCAGTGCAGATCCTTGATACGGACTTGCATGAGACATTACCATGGGCTGTAGGTCTTCAGCTAAACTGGTGCAGGACATTGTGGTGGGATCCAGGCCTTCAGCTGGATTTGTCATGTCTCTAGTGCATGGACAAATCTCCTGCACTCTTTTGCATTAGATTTTTTGGGTGAATATTATAAAGTAATCCTATAAATTATGTATCCTGTATTTAAATCTATTCCCTTGCAAACCCTGACTACAACACAGAGAAATGAAGAAAATCATCATTACCTATTAGGAATAGGGTGATAATTGCTGAAATACAGCATTAAGGGCAGGATCAAGTCCAGATAAAGCAGTGAGGTGTCACTGAAGAAGAAACAAACCTGAATGATAACCTCTTTTAAACACCCTCAAGGTGATTTGATGCAACTGAATTATCACAAAAAATTAATGATTATTTACTATTGTGTAGGTGACTACTGAAGGGAAACAATACGTCATCTTTTGGCACACTTTTAATTTTAATGACCGAAAGAAGGGAAGAATTAATTAGTATCTATCATATGCCAGGCATTGCCCACGTGCACATTATTTTACCAAAGCAGTCATTATCACACTTATTTTATAGATGGAAAAACCAAGATCCTGAAAGATCTAGGGTCTTGTTCAAGGACTCAGTCAAAAGTTCTTCCCACTAAAATAGTATCGAACTTATATCTGCAGAAGGCAACAAAGTACATCCTCATCACCAACTGACTTAATTTTAAAATCAAATCATAGGAGCCAGGGATATAACTCACAGGCATAAGTGCCTGTCTGGTAAGCACAAGGTCCTTATACCTTGTGCTTGATTCCTGGTACCAAAAAATAAATAAAGAAAAAATAAAATAAAACCATGCAAACATTTTATTGTTACCAAGTTTCCAGCTAATAAGTAAAAAGTGAATAATATCTTCTATGGGAGAAAGAAGGAATACATTCCATCTAAGTTCTGCAGGAAGCCAGCTCAAATATCTCACCAAAGTTGGTTCCATCTGGTCCCACCATGTCTACTTGCTTTTTTTTTTTTCTCTTCTTTTCTTTTCAGATATGCACACACGATCAATAAAAAGCTCACGTTCAGCTTAACTTTAAGAATAGCCCCACTTCCCTCTTTCTCGATGTACCCTATTTTATCTCCTTCCTTCTTCCTTCTCCATACCCTCTAAGAGTTAAGAATTCATTCAGGATTCAAAGTTTAGAGAGGTGTCAAGCACTACATTGAATGCTGAGTACAAACGCCCTGTGACTTTGCTCTTGGGAGTCCGGCTCCTCAGTCTGCTGCGTTCTAAATGACTGGTCTGTGCGCCTTTTCCCACCCTTTCTCCTCCCTCTGCCCTGAGGGGTTCAGAAGCTAACCCTCTGGGTGATTTCAGGGAAGAGGGTGGAGCAGCAGAAGCTGCCAGGCCCTGAAGATCAAAGGCGCGGACCGCCCAGTCACAGGGAGGAAGCTGCATCTACTCTCAAGAACGCGGCTGGCACCCAGTGAGTTTCCAGGAGCACAGCCAGAATTTGGAGGGAAGGATGCAAAGCGAAGAAGGGATGTTTGTTGGGCCAACTCTGCCTGGCCCGCTGTCGCTTTCACCTCGGTGCGTGGCAGCAGCTCAGAACCTGTGCTGGCGGCCACTCTGTGCTGCGGAGGCACCCGCTGCTCCCACGCCGTGCGGGGAAAGGGACAGAAAGAAGACTGTGCAGCAGGGAGCTCCAAGCCTCCTTCCATAAACTTCTCTCAAGCAGAAAAACCGCCACAGGCCTTTGCCTATTGTGTCTCTCATCTCTCCACTGCTGTCCTCACTCGCCCCTCTGGCGTCTCTTTACCCCAATTTCACCTCACTTTCTTCGTGTGCTTAGCACTGAATCAGAGCTGAAGCTGAACGAACACTCCCACTGAAGCGAACTGAAGCCAAGCCTGGGAGTGAACCTAGAAACCCTCTAGCAGGGGGCTTGAGCCGGGGGCGCCCCAATTTCCTTTCCCTTTAGGTCGCAAGGGAGCCAAGAGTAGCCTGGCCCCAGTCCACCGAAGACTTCAATGCGACACCTAATGACTGAGATTTATCTCTGAGTCTGTAAGATGAGCATACTGGCATCCATCAAGTGGGGTTTTCTTTCCAGGTGGGCAATTAGCAATTAGAATCAATTGCTTGCCATTTTAGAATGAATAGAATATTTAATCAGGCTGTATCCCCTCTGCAATATTTTCTTTTCCTCTGCAATTGCTCTTTTTGTTTGCCTAATAAGACAGATCTCAAAACAGTGATTCTCAAAATGTCTCCAGATTAGTGTGTGTGTAGGTTTGGGGTGGGGGAGGGGAGTAGCATGGTTGGTAACTTGTGAGAAATATCAATTCCTGGTCCCCACCTGATTTCTTCAATCAGCACCTCTGGAGGGAGGTTGGAACAAACGGGTGGTTTGGCAAAAAGAAGCGCTGGTTTAAAAATCCTATCTGGCAAAGCTTTTAGTAATCATTAAATATATATACCCAATGCTCAACAGAGCTGTTCACCGCTTCTCTTTTCAGAAAAAAAAAAAAATCCTCCAACTTGACAGTGGAAATACCTGCTAAAAGCACACTGAATTATTAGTTAAAGAACAGAGAGATGACAGAGAGCGAATTTCCTCTGCCATAGTACAACGTATGTCTGCTCCTCCTGAGAACTCACATTTTTTAGAAACACTTCATTCTTCCTCTGTATATCTGCTTGAGCCTCCTTAATCACTGCCCCGATTCTTTCTGAAAGCACCTTCGAAGATAATTTTCATAATCTGGAAATCACAGGGTACTCCTTAACACTCACCCCCACCTCTGCTGACTTAAGGCAATGAGGATCATTCCTGTTTTGCAGCTGTTCCTCAAACTGCAGCACACAAAATACTTGGATTGGGCAGCAGGCAGGATGGAAGTTGTGCTCTCTGGGAGAAATGCAAGGAGAACAAAAGAGACAGGGAGGCTGGGCAAGGTAAGTATGCAAGCGCACTGGCTGTCTAGCATAGGAGAAGGAACCATGTATGTAGATTGCATGGGTATGGTGAAGGTGTGTCTAGGCTGGTTACATTGTCATGTTGCTGGGACTAGTGGTGGCCACAAGCCAGTCATTCCCTCTCCACTATTTGATTCCCCCAGTCTATGACTATGGCCCCACTGTTAAGGTTCCTGATAGGACCGTGTATTCCTATCAAGACTTCAGCATTTTTCTACTATTTGCATCTTTTAAGCTCTGTTTTTGCTCTCTGAATTTTCTTGGATTTTGTACTTCTGGAAGCACCTTGGTAGACAACTCTGGACAAATTTGAGGAATATTAGGGAGAGGTGAAAGGTGAGAGAGGTCCAGTGCTGCATCAAAGAGACACATCAATGCAATAAAAAGATAATTCCCTTTACATTATAAACACACCTCCTTTGACCCTTCTGCCTGAGATGCTTTCAGTTTGGGTCTAGCATTCCCACCTGCCATTTGGTATGAGTGACCAGCATTTACACAGAGCTTTTCCATTATAAAGAGATTTCACCTATGTTTGAGTTACTTTGAGTCTTCGTGAAGCGCAAGAGGAAAGTATGAATATAACTATCATCACTTTGATTTATTTGCAAGAATGAGAAAACTGAGGATGAGGGCCTTTTAGGAACTGCCTAGCTGGTTGCAGAACAAAATCCAAGTGTTCCCCATACATAGCCATCTTTCTTCTTCCCAGCCAAGACTTCAAATTATTGGTAGGAAGCATGGGACCTTTTATAAATGTCCCCCTGCAGTTTAGAGTTGTCAGAGAATGAACAAGAAGAAATTGCTTCTCTGTGGGGGCTGCCTGTATGGAGTGCTCAGAATTTCATTTGGTCTGTAACAACAACAACAACAACAACAACAACAACAACAACAGTACCTAAAAACTTGGAAAGTTTGCTAAAAGTGAAACGCAAATAACTGAATCTTGCTAGTACCAGTCTTCAGACTTGAACTCTGGATCATTTGAGGTGAGGGCTGTTTCTTTGGTAGACTCTTGAACAAATAGGGTGAATCTGAGGAAGGTGGTTGTGCCTAGAGTTTTAAAAGTGTGCATGAAAGTCAAGTTGGGGTGGGACTGAGAAGGTGCTTGACACCTTGAAAGAGCCTCCGGGGGCAAATGACAGGGATGAGGGGTCACTGAAGTCCTGGGAGAGTGGAGAGTTACACTTGGTGGCAGTGCACTCTTGGAGCAGCGGCTCCCTAGTGCCTAGTCTGGACCAGCTGAGCATCATCCTTCCCTACAGAGCCTTTGAGGTTGGCAGGAGGTGAGAGCGGAGGGGACAGGGTGGGAGATCCTTATGCCAGGTACCACACTGAGCCGGGAAAACGGGGGGAAAGTCGAAAAGAAAGAGCAAATGAAGCGGAAGTTTCAAGGCCCTCTGCGAGGAATAACAGTATAAATAACCGAGGACGTCTTGTAAACACTGCGGTCATAACCCCGAACATTAAACAGCCCTGGTGGCATCTGGCGCATCGGCCGCCCCGGGCTGCGCAGGGGCAGCGAGGAGCCGGGTTCCAGGATCCTCGGCCTCGGCTCTCTGTTTATCTCAACGTAATCTTCCCCTCCGAGCTGTTCCGTAGCCTGGAAGATGTTTAAATTAAGACCCAGCCCGCCGGAAGTCATGGTGAGAGCTGAAGTCACAGGGCAACCAGAACCAAAACGCAGGCATGCACTTTATTGTTAGAATTAATGAACTATTACTCAGAAATATATAAGGTATGTGGCAGCATGTAAAAATCGTAAACCACACCCTAAAAGAAATGGAATTTGTGTCTTTCAAAGTTTCCATTATTTCTTCTCTAATCTGAAAGCATAGGCTGTTGGGATTGCATCAACGCCCCGAAAGTTATAAAATGTGGAGTTTACTTCTCTGACCGTGTCAGCAGTTATACTGTAGAATACTTGAAAAGCAGATTGTGTATGTGTGTGTGTGTGTGTGTGTGTGCGCGCATGTTCTGTGTTTTTTCTTCTTGATCGGCGTAACTAAAAAACTGAAATCCTGCATATTCTGTTTACAGTTATACTACTTCTAATGATCTTTAAAGTAACTTGGAAGAGTTTCTTTTGAAAATCTCATAACAGACTATGTTCTGCATCTTCACGGTGGAATTCATATTTATTCCTTTACTTGAAGTTAGGAACGAGGTTTAAAATAACCTTCTTTTAAAAATCAAACTTTCCCATGGTTTTCCACTTTTTTTCTCCCAAATAATTAAAAAATAAAACAGACCAACACTAGGGCTTTTAGTAACATAAGAAAGATTTATTTTTGAAAGTAGCAAAACTTGTTTGAAAAAAATATATATCTTTAAGTGAATTACTTTATAAATGTGACTGTCAAAGTCAACTATTCTATGATCTACATTTTACAACATACTGTACAAAAAAGATACACACTGATAGGCTCTTATTATCTATTTATATATTTATAATTACATATTGCACTTGGACCAGCAAGGCTCACAGAACCATTCACGGTAGAAGTTAATAAAGTTAAATAGATGGGAATCCGTAAATATAATTGACCTCCTCTGGTTTGGAAACGAATCTCCTCGTCGTCGATGTAAAGTGTTCTCGGGCTGGGATGGGGAGAGGAGCTTTGCTAGGGGGAAGCAGAGACAGAGAGCAGGGAGGGCAGGGGTCGCCTTCCCGGGGCCCGCTTCCCCCGGGAGCGCGCCTTTCCCAGACTTGCACCTCCAAGGTCAGGACGCCGTGGTTCCACACAAGCGGCTCGCGGTCACCACTTCTTTTAGGTCACTCTCGGGTTTCCCGGCCACCATAAAGGGCCACGTCTGCAGGAGAGAACAGGGTGGAGGAGGTGAGTGGCCATGGGGGAGGGAGAGGGGTGGGCTCCGAGCCTGGAACCGGGGAGGGTGCTCGGTGCAGGCGCGCGGGGAGCTGGAGAGGCCGTTGTCTCTTTAATTTATTCGGTGTCCTAGTGCGACCAGAGGCTGGGTAAAGCCACAAGTTAGTTGCCTTGGCGCCGAATCACGACTCAACGTGGTGGTGGTGGGCTTTAGGGTAAGAGCAGAAGGGCCCCAAACTGGGCTGGAAGTGAAACGCCAGAGAGGAAGCCCTCAGGAAGCCCAGGGTGGCTGGGGCTGAGGCAGATGCTCCGAGGGTGGGAAGTGCAGAGGATCCTGCACCTACGGGCACGGATTCGGGTCAAAGCCCTCTCCCAGCCCCGAGTGAGGCAGTGGTCAAGTTTCCGGGTCCTCTAACCTTCACCTCCATCTATCTCTCTGGTGCTGACTTTGGCTTCCTCCATCACAAACGTGGACTTTAACCACAGTTTTAAATCAATCCCTAGCTTTAAGGGGGGGGGGGATGCTAATAAAAGTTACAGGAACATTTTATTTCAGAACATCTTTCTACTACTGAGCAAGCAAAGCTTTCTTCTCCTTTCTCCAGGTTGTTTTATAAATAAGAGCATTTAAGTTTCTTATTCAAAGATGAAGGCAGCAGTGATTGTAAATGCTCTAGGTGACCCAGATTTTAAAAGATTACCCATCTAATTTTAAAAATAAATTTTTAGTTGGAAAAAATGTTTTTATGGCAAAATGTGGTTTTGCATTTTCTCCTCCCAATTCCTGAGACCAATTCAGTGAGAAGACAATTCAAACCTCTCTCACCAATGCTGCTGATAAGACCTGCCTTTTAAGAGGGCAATTGCTGGTTCTTATCATATCTAAACAGAAGTCTTAGTAAATTATGCTTATTTTTCTCTTTAGAATCTGTCAGCTTTAAAATGAAATCATATGAAAAAGGAACTAAAATACATTTCTTATACAGTAAATTTCTTTGAGTAAAATGAGCTCAAGAAATGTTACAATCTTGTATTTAAAAAAAATTAAGGTCAATGGCCATTGCTATTTTTTTAAGACATAGGTAACATGGTTCTTAAATCTTAGATGAGAATGACATTCTCATATTATTCATTGCACTAATATTTGTGCAAATTTACTGATTATGCTATTTGCCAGAAATGGTGGGATTTAAAGTGTTAATCCATGTGTAGAAGCACAGAATATTTGAATAATTGAGTGACTTTCACAAACAATTATGAGGGAAGTTATGAATGGGTCCATATCTAATGGTCTTAAGTATTCCGGGGAAGGAGTGGAGTTGCAAGAATTAGAAGGGAAAAATCAGGTTTTACTCTCAGCTAAAAGAAAACTGCAGGGATAAAATGTGTCCTGAGTGTGAGACACCTTTTAGTATTCTTTGTCTGACACGTGTGCCTTCACGCCTGCGGGAGCAGCGCTGGCCCCGGCGCGGGGATTCCTCCCCTTTGCCAGTTTAGTACCCTTGGAAATCCCTAATTGGGCTGCCAAGTCAAAACTTGGCATAAATCACTCCAATCCGGAGGCGCATAGAGTGGAGAGCAAGGACCCTGTGGGGAGAGCCTGCGACGGGTCCAGAGAGGCGCTAGGCTGTGTGAATCACAACCGGTTCCTAGGCAGCCCAGGTGGGTCTGTCACACAAGCGCGCACCCCCCAGTTCCAGCACCGCACCCCCAGTTCCAGTCCCGCTCATGGGCCAAAGCTCACACCACCAGGCACGACTGAGGACTCACCAGGTTGACCGGGTGAATGTAACCATTTTCGTACTTGTCGTTAGCCAGAATCTGCCTCAAGTGGGCGATGTAGCTGGACGCCAACCGAAGCGTGTCCAGCTTGGAGAGCTTGGTGTCCGGGGGCACCCAGGGCAGCGTGGTCTTGAGCCTGGAGAAGGCCTTGCTCAGCACCCGCATGCGGGCCCGCTCGCGCGCGTTGGCCGCGTTGCGTTGGACCTGCTTTCCCTCCTGGCTGACCCCGCTTAAAGGACTTTTCTTGGTGGGCGCCTTCCTCCTCTTGCCCAGGCCTCCGCGGCCTTTCTGCGGAGACCCATTCTCGCAGTTGGAGCTCTCTTCGGTGCTCTCATTGGAAGTCACAAACTCCTTGTTGGAGTCCACTTTTAGGCCTTCGCATTCCAGCATCTCCACCTCTTGAAGGTCCTCCACATCGCTGAGGGAGCCGGTGGACATGTTTAAGGAGAGAGGGAGATAGGGAGAGAGAGGAAGAGAGAAGGGGAGAGAGGGAAAGCCAGAGAGACCAGTGGGACTCCCAAGTATGTCAGGAGGTATGAAGCAGCCAGCTCTTGTTGGGAGTTGCAGCTGTTGGGGGGATCTCACCCCTTCCCCTTCGCAAAGTTGTGAAAAGCAACCGCCAGGACTTCTGCGGGAAGGGAACCAACCAGCGCTATGCTTCCCCACCCCCGGAGTCGTGGCCTTAGGGGAGTGTGAGAGAGCGCTGAGGAATTTGGTGGACAGTAGGAATTTATCTAGGGAATAGAGAGGCGGATCCTTGCAGTCCAGGGGAGGGGCCTGTCAGGCCCAGCAGAGCTCCCAGACCCTTCACAAGCAGAAGAGACTCAGGCACAGACCAGGACTTCCAGCTTCTAACATAAATCAACCCGGTGACCATGCTCACAAAACAGTCTCCTTCTTCCATTCTGGCCCAGACCAAGCAGGAGCCAGTCCTGCTTTCCTCTGCCTATCTCCTAAGCCCTTCTTTTCCTCTGAAGAGTTATCCAGATGGTTGTTGCTGAGAGCTTAAGGAAAATGTCTAGCTCCTTTGGTCTTCCAGGCCTTCCATCCAACACGATCCACAAGCACTCCATCTGACCCCCTTATGAGGAAAGGCAATTAAAATCCAGATGGGGCTCAACTGCCTTTTGCTAACATCACCAACGGTTTCAGGGATTCACTGAGACAACCGTTGCACTTTACCTGTAGCAAATTAAGAAAACAAGTGCTTCATAAAATATTTATGGTGATGGTGGAGATAGTATGAAAAAAAAATCCACCTGCATTTGGTCACTTTAAAGATACCAAAGAACTGCCAGTGTGTACACAAACACATTTTACCATTGGATGTGCATCCCCAACTACACCCAGTTTAGTTTGGGTGATGGAGAGTGAGACAAAGTAATGTGAATGTGTGGGAAATATTTTATTAGTGAATAATCTTTTCTTTTTTCTCTGCTCTCCTCAAGTTTTATGCTTTTATTATTATTTTTTACTAGTATATGTTTGCAATACATAACAGATGCATTCATTGTATGGAATTGGTACATATACATACTGCATCTTGATCCTTCTTACTTCCTATTCCCTCAACCACCAGAACCCCTCCCCATCTCTATAAAGTCTATTTTCTTGTTTCCTATCATCTGTCTTTTATTTTTCTCTTAAAATTACTTACACTTTGGGGTCTCATATAAGAGAAATCATGCAATATTTAAACTTCTGTATCTGATTTATTTCACTTAGCATTATAGTCTCAAGGTACATCCATTTTCCTACAAATGACTCAAATTTATCTTTATGCTGAAATGAAAATTTTCTTTACAATTCTTTCCCAAAATGCATTTAATATGATTTTAAGAGTCTCAGTTGTTCACATGCATCACTTTGCTTGAGATCTGTGATGCAAACTTCTTCCCTTTGCTGCTCCCTTCTTCTCCTGCCATCCTCTTTGTTACCAGGGTTCTTCGTGTAAAGCTGACATTATAAAATAAAAAGCAGGATTATATCTTTAGGAAATGTTCTTTTCCATCCTTAACCCCAGCTTAGGACATCTTTTTTGGAAGATAAAAAAAATCTTCTTGAAAATAAGTAGACAGGCAAAGGATACTGGAACCCAGGGATTGATTAAAACTAGTGCCATGAAACCAAGGAGACTGAATACATGCATCTCTTTTACTAATTCTCTGCCAGGTTTTGTATTCTTACAATTAGGCATCAACTATGAGGGCTACAATGGAACATAAAAGCAGCTTCTGAGTGTTTGGCTCAGAGTCTGAATCCCTCTGCTACATTAAGATATCATATCTCTAATCCTGAGCTCAGCTGGGAATTCACTAACCTCTAACGTTTTGTTTTGTTAGCAGGGTCTTGTTTGCTTTCCCCTTATGCTGTAAACTAAACAGATTGTCAGCAAATCAGTCTTTATTAATGAATTAGTGAACCTTCCCCCACTAATATCTTTGCCGAGGGTCCAAAATTTGTTAATCACCAGTGTAGAGATTTATGAGCTCTTATTTTCTGTTGTTTGTGCAGGTGGAGATTTAAATGACCATATCCACTACCAAGATTTATTGCAAGAGTGATTGATGTTATAAACCAGGAAAAGGACTCTTCCCACAGCAGGGGTGACAGAAATATCAAGTTGAAGTTGCCTTTGTCTTTGTGTACAAGTGACCTGGTATTACAACTCAGAAAGTATAACAATTTAATCTGAGATCCAAGGCAACATTAAGAGAATATTCAATGGGTCTGTTAAAAATTTTCCCACTGATTCCCAAACTAGTTTTCTTTGATTTGTCCTCCCTTTTCTCAATTTTGTTAAGACATAAAAGTTGAAGTTGTTTTTAAGCTGAAGAGCTATGTGAAAATGGGTATTGGCCAGTGCTTTCAGAAATGTGTGTGTGTGTGTGTGTGTGTGCGCGCGCATGTGCGCACGCTCCCACAGATATATAGGCACTGAGATGTCTGTAAAACAGCCATAAATAGCTTATTTATTGGGTTCTGGAATGGGATGATAATTAAAAATCTACACGATGGCCTTACTCATACCAGGATATTAAGCTGCACAGATTTTTCTTCTTGGGGTGAATTTTTTTTTTTCCATTTTTGGGTTTCATTCTCTGCTACACCCTGGAGGGTAGGCTATTTAGGCCATTTTGGGGATAATAACAATCACAATAATACGTACTCCTGAATAGGTTGCTGCTGTCTGCATAGTTTTTCAATATCAGAAACTTAAAACTAGCAATTTCTGAAAGTGAGCAAAACTAACTTCACACTGCTAGGTTAATTTTATGCCTAGCAATTATTTTTCTTTATAACACTATAAGCAAAAATTAAGTCCCAGGTCCTATTATTCTGTGGTGATACCTTCAGACTAGGAAGGGCACTAGGGTTATTAATGAATTCTGGGATGTTTCTAAATTCTGTAAGGGATGGCTACTAGTTTGTGTATAAGATGTGAAGAAGGTTCTTTTTTAGGGTTCTTGAAGAAAGTATGTTAGTAATGGCTTTTCTCTTGAAATTTTATGTCTGTGTCTACTAATAAAAACTCAGGAATAAATTGGCGGGGGAAATGACATCGTTGGATTCTACTGAGCAAATCAGTTGAGCTGTAACTTAAACTGTGCCAAATTTCCCCCAAATATAAACTATATCCTGTGAGAAGAGGAGCATTTTTGAGAAGCTGATTAACCCTTACAATAACAGAAGAAATACTTTAAACATGACTGTTTCAAGAATCAAATTGAAAACTGTGCTTGCTTTGAAAGTATGAGGTAGTTTCTAAAAGTTTTTACCTTACTTTTAAGTAACAATTTATATATCAGAGGCATCTGGCCAATTTGTTGAACACTTCTAACAATTTGTTTTTCAGGAAAATCTATCTTTTTAAGATTTAGTCCTAAGGAAAATTTATCTCCAAAAGTAGTAAAATGAAGATTAGGCATAGGAATGTGTCCTTGAACTTAAATCCTGCTTTATCAGCTGATAACTTTTCAGGAAGTTCAAATTTGGTTTACTTGTTCTTGAGTGGAACGATTTACTTTCTTTTTTTATATAAGGAAAATACCACAAGCTTCTTTTGAATTGACTTGTATGCCATCACATTTTCATTGGGTGGGGAATATGCTTAAAATTCAAATTTTCATCCTTTCTTATGCCCTGCCATCATGTGGTTAGGAGGCACTCAGGCTCACAAATAATCAAAATCATTCTTTTTTCCACTTCTAGTTCTTCTTGTTAGTATATGTTTGTGATACATTATAATTACATTTATTTGGGGGGATTGGTACATGTACATACCACATCTTGATCATTTTTTCTCCCTTTCCTCTCTTCCCTTCTCTTTCCCTCATTTCCTATGTCCCCTTCCCATTTCCAAGGTCTACCTCCCTGATTCCTCCTATTTCTCTTTTATTTTGCTCTTTATTTATGTTTTGGATTTCTCATATTATAGAAGCTATGTAATATTTAACCTGTGCTTGATTTATTACACATAGTATTATGGTCTCAAGATCCATTCATTTGCCTTCAAATGACTCAGATTTTACCCCTCTTTGTGGCCCAGTAGTACTCACTCTTATATATGCAATGGTTTCTTTATCCATTCATCTTTTAATGGCATTTAAACTACTTCCATTTAGATATTTTCAGTTTGCTGCTATAAACATGTATCACTGTAATATGAGGATTTTCTTTTTTTGGGAAAATATCGAGAAAAGACATACCTAGGTCAAATGGAATTTCTATTTTATCTTTTGAGGAATCTCCATACTGATTTCCACTGTAGGTAAATTGGGCTACATTCCTTCCAACAATGTAGAAAGGTGCCTTTTCTCCATAACTTTGCAAGAATTTCTCCATAGCCATCATCCATGTTATGGTAGTAGGATGGAATCTCAGTGTTTTTTAAAATTTACATTTCTCTAATGGTCAAAGCTGCTGAACACTTTGTCATGTACTTAGTGGACATTTGTACTTCTTTGAAAAGTGTCTATTCATTTCTATTGCCTATTTTTGTATTTTTTTATTTTGGTGGGATCTGATTTTTTTGGTTCTTTATGTATTCTAGATATTAGTTCTCTGTCAAGCAGATTTTTTTTTTTTTTTTGGCACCGGAGATTGAACTCACAACCTCCTGCCTGCCTGATAGACGCGTAAGCCGCTGAGCCAAACTCCAGGCCCTGGTTTTTTGAGGCAGGGTCGCACTGTGTAGCTCAGGCCGGCCTTGCGCTCGCGTTGTAGCCCAAGCCTGCCTCCAACTCACGATGCTCCTCCTACCTCAGCCTCGCGAGTGCTGGGATTAAAGGCTTGCGCCTCCACGCCTGGCTTCTGTCAAGCAGATTGCAAAAATTTTTCCCTTTCTATAGGTTGTCACTTCTGTTGGTTGTTTCCTTTGCTGTACAGCTTTTTAATTTGATATAATCCCATTTGTGGATTCTTGATTCTATTTTTTGTGCAATTGAGGTTCTGTTCAGAAAGCCCTTGCCTATGCCTATACCTATGCCTGTATCTTTAAGAATTTTACTAACTATATCTTGCAGCAGATTCGGTGTTCCTGTTTTTATCTGAGGGTAGCCGCTAGTCTTTTATGTAAGTTGATGCCTCTTTCTTGGATCAGTGTACCTTTCATTTGCTGCTGATTGATTGCTGTTCATCTTCTCATAAGCCCATTCTTCAATTAACTTTGCTTATATTAAATTTTAACTTCATTCTATAAATATCTCCCTTTTTATACAAATTATAATGCTGCCAGTCTGTTATATTTTGGCAGTGAAAGTGAATACAGCACTGGTGAAACTAGCAATTGTTTAAGGAGGTCAGTGTTGGTGCTGAAGGTTGCAGTTCTCTTTTTTTTCTGGCTCAGTCCATAGTGTACATCTATTTTCAGTAACCAGAAGTCTTTTTCATGTTCACTGCACCAAAACCCCCTTCTATCACACTTTGTTCAATGAGTTGTCAATCAGATGACAATAACACTAAGATTGAAAATTGAAAAATAGCAGAAATGTTTAAAGAAAGGTTCTGTGGTTCTTTAGGTCTTACATTTCATATTTTGCATTGCACATGCTTTGTAATGGGTTTTGAAGGCAGCCACACCTGCACTCTTCAAGGACACAGTGGGAGCAAGTGGACTGAACAAAACTCAGCTACACAGTGAGAGGTAAAAACTTTACAAAGTCATTTTCTTGTTTTCTAATACCAGAATAACTTTATTATTCCTACTGAGTCCTAAAAAAGAAAAGAAGACAGGGAAACGCTTCAGTCATATACCATGCAGTTTCTTTGCCTTTGTTATGTTACTTAGAATCTTTCTTTTCTTTGATCACTACTGAAGAAGTGCTTCTATATGAAGTGAAAACCTTAACTGAATGTGTCCCAGAGGTTTTCCCCTATAACAGTAAAGTTTTAGGAAAGCTTACTTGAGTGGTGACTGTTTTACATCTTACAAGAAAATCTGAAAGCAAAATTTCTCAAGTTATTCTAAAAATAATCTTGCGGGTTATATGGAAGGCACCTATAAAACTTACACATTGAATATGATGTTTTGATGGACATGAAAGACACACAGCCCAACTTACTGTCAGCCTTTTTTTGTTGTTATTGTTGATTTAGAAGAACATGGGCATTAGAATAACAGGCTCTTTCTTTAAAATGATTTCCTCTTGGCAGGTTATTTTAGCCTTGAGGAGGATAGTCACGGAGTTAAGATACCGGTACCAGCAGGAACATTCAAAAGCATAAATCTTAACCTCAAGAACATGACATCTTTCCAGGTATGTAGCATTTAAAAATAGAAACACAAAGAAATATGTTGTCAGAACTGAAAGCTGAGCACCAAGGAGGCCCTATATGGTCAAGAACTCTGTTCTCATGAGTTGCCAGTGATAGTATTGTCACTTGAGCCCATGTCTTGCTTTTCTTTGTGATACTTCTTCCACAAAACCACATTGCTTGGAATGTTTTTTTTCTTTCTGAATAATCAGCAGAAACAAGTTTGAAAAAGTTTGTTCTGTGATCTCCTATTCATTAACAATGAGCAGTAACAGTTGGACACTGAATTATTTTAAAATTATATAGACTTGAGATTTCCTGAGGTATAATTCTTAGAACTTTGTCAAAGGTGACCTAAATAGTTTAAGTGCCAGAAAGATTTCATTAAAATAAAAATTTTGTCTCTACCGTGGAGGTCTGATGGGCAGTCACAGGTCTACTCATTCAATGAACATACCTCTAGATCTGCCCTTTCTGCTCCATCTTCTCTGCTACAATCCAGTTCGAATCTTCAAAACCTTTTCTCAATGATTCCAACAGATAGTCTCTTAAAAAGTCTTTTTGTTTTCATTCTTGTCCTCCTAAAATCCATTTCCAGTTGAGTGATCTAAGACATTCCTCTCCTCCAAATCTCTTAAAACTTCCTATTGAGTCTTATATGAAATCCAAATTTTTGTATGACTCTTTGCTTCCTCTCTTCCAGTCACACTGACCATATCTGTATCCCTCAGAGGCTTTGTCCTTGAGTTCTTCCTGTTTGGAAGCTTTTGTATGGCTTGCTACTTGGCTGTTGTCTTAGTTACTTTTCGCTCGTTGCTGAGACAACATACCTGACGCCCAAAGTTAGGGAAGGAAAGGTTTATTCTTACAGTTTCTTGGGAGTTTCAGTCCATTAGTTGGCTCCAAGTCAGCATGGCGGGGCAAGGCTGCCTTTCATGGCAGCCGCGAGCATCAAGGCACGCTGGTGAGCGAGAGAGAGGCAGAAGAGGAAGCGAACAAGAGGAAGACTCGCCTTCCCTTACACTGTATGTTGGCTCCACCCCTGGGAGGGCACAGCACTCACATTGCCAGACAACAAACCAACAACAAACCAATAACTCAGCCCCATCAAAATTATGAGGACTTGGGAGTACATAGCATATTACCCGATACAGCTGTCCTTTTTTTAGGACTGAGTTCAAGTATCATCCTATGTGTGAAAATTTCCTTGAGCATCCAATTACGAATATTTGTCTTTCATCATCCTATTTTATTTATCAAAAATAGAGACTAGTAGCTAACACTTACTAAATTTTACACATGCCAGTCAATGTTATAAGTTGTTTTTGGATTTATTTATTTAGTCCCTGTATCATCCGTATAAAGTAGGAACCTTGTGCTGAGAAAACTGAGGCACAGTTAAATTCGTAAAGTTGGTATTCTAGTTGTCTATAACTGTGCATTATTACAAAATAGTGATTTAAATTATTATTATTTCTCTTGGTTGTGTGGACTGACTGGGCTCAGTCGGATGGTTTTCACTTGGTGTCTGTCATGATGTGGCAGCAGAAAGCATCTGAAGACTCCATAGCCCGAATGCCAAAGGTGACTTTGAGGTGATTAGAACAGCTAGGGTATGACATGGTCTCTCCCTCAATTCAACCTCTTCACATGGCTTCTTTTACCTAACTGTCTTGGATAGTTTAATATCTTACATGGTAGCAGCTTCCCTCAGAGTGAGGTTTCCCAAATGTGAAAGTCCTCTTGGCCTCACAATTTGGACAACATCATTTGTGCCTCATTCTGTTGGACAAAAGTGAATCATGGGGCATGCCCAGCCAATAGAAGGGGCCTACATAACAGCATGAATACCAAGAGGTAGAGTTCAGTGTGTCTTCAATGTTAGTTACTAAATTGGACAAATGTCAGAGATTGGGTTTAAATGCAGACAATCTGACTCTTGAGCCTCATTTTAAACTAGTAATGTGTTCTGAAATTATTTTTCTAAAGTTTTCTTACTTTATTATCTTTTTTCTCTCCCCCAGCTACAATGTACATCTCATGAGTCTTACTCAGTTGAGACTTCATGTGTCTTACTCAGTTGTAACTCAGAACCTAATGCAGGGCTGATCTGCATAAATTGCTTCCTCTTGTTAAATGAATGAGTGCTTTAGATCATACCATTCTGTCTTTTCTACTTTACCATCCTTTGGTGAGTGACATACATAAGTCAAATTAACTTATCAGCCCTTAGAAAGTGAGAGTGTGTCAATTCTTTATAGTGTAGAATCTAGCTACATTTTCCTATCTTTATATTTGCACTCATATATATATATAAAATATATATTACATATAAAATATACATATGGGGGAGAGAGAGAGAGAGATCTTATAAGGCCATTAATCCTTTCAGAATCAGATTAGGAAATCCCCCTTGATGACCTAATATAAACTTAATTACCTCCTAAAAACCCTATCTTCAAGTACAGTGACATTAGGGCTCCAACATATGAATTTTGGGGCCACACTCAGTTCATAGAATTTGCCATTAAAATCATAATAGGAAAAATGGTTCTTATTTAATATTGTTTCTAACTTCCAACTAATTTAAGAGTAAGAGAAGATACACCTAGGATTCATCTGTCATTTCAGTGACAACACAAACAGTAGCAATAATAAAACTTATGCTTTAGTTCCTTGGTTTTGTTTTTAAAGGAATCATTATCATGAAGAGCTGTATACCCAGATTCATGGTCTATGATGATAAAGGTCATCTGATTCTCATTCCTAAAGTTTGCCAAGACAGGAGGACCATTCTCTAGTTAGAAGCTCTAAATCAATTTTAAAGAACCATTAGTAGAAGAATTTAAGAATTCCTTATTTAGTACATTTGGGTGTACCACACAGCTCCCACACAGAAGAGAGACATGGGTTAGATTAATTCAGTAATAAAATTTGCCAAGTATTTTTGTGAGTTACTCCATAGACGAAAACAAACAGTTGATTGCACTTGAGTATTACCAACTGATCATTCTGACATACTTCAGATAAACCACTATTATTTTAAGCTAGACTATTAGGCAGATACTAAACTTCTTCCTTTTGTATAAATAAATTAAGTTCTTTTATCTTTTAACCTAATTGCAAAGGCTACCATCATGAAACAATTCTCAAGTGAATCTGAATACAAGATTGAACTAGTTAGATGAAAACATCAAATTATAAAATGTGAAAGTCCTTAGCAGAATTACGATTTTTACATTTTTTATATTTTTATATTTTTCTCTTAAGTCACTATGGCTCAATATAACATTCTTGAACTATGAACCAGGAGATTATGTCCAAGTTCTGCTTATACAACTAGTTGTGTGAACCAGGAAAAATTCGGAACTTTGGTGGGCTTTAGTCTTCCTCTGTGATGCAGTGACACCATGAATGAGTCCCACAGAGTGAACTGAGATAATGTATATGCAGTGGTTTGGTTTAGTGCTTAACATACAGTAACTGTTATAAATATTGATGGTTTGTGATGGTAATTGTTCCTATGATCATTACCTCTGAGGGTATTTTTTAAAGTACCACTGTTTTTTTTTTACATTTCCACTCTGGGCTAAGGGTAAGAGTATATAGAATCAAAGTTACAGCAACAACAAAAACCTCTCCTCCTAAAAACTAAGAACTAAGTACAACTAAGTGTATGTGTATGTGGGGCGATGCTTTCAGTAAAATTTTATTAGTTTGGATGAAAAATAAGATCTCAGTTATATGTGAAAAGTCTATTCCATATTAAGTTATAATTACTTTAGTCATCCCCGATTTAAATGATTGTTTGATTGCTTATTATTTTTCTCCCAAATTCATTAAATCCAGACCACATGGAATAATGATATAGCATCTTAGAATCTCATAGTAAGTCCCCGATTTCACCAAATATTTCACCTCTTGTCCTTTAAATTGTGGGTGTCAGGAATTTTGTCCCAATAATGGGAAAGTGACTAATATATGTCGCTTGCTGATAGTGAAATCTAAAAAAGATCACAAGAAAGTAGAAAGGAGACTATTGTTAGACAAGAGGAAAGGAAGTAGTGGGAGTGGAGAGAGTATAAGGACAAGTAATAGGGGCATAAATATGATCAAACGTGGAAGTAGGGGGAGGGTGGAGCAAGGGAGGTGATGGGAGGGAATGATTCAAGTATGTTGTATACATATACAAATCTGCCAACAAGAAGCCCATTAATCTGTGTAATAGCTGAGCACTAGTAAAAATGTGGAAAAAAATCAAATTCAGAGCAGTGAGTAATAGTGTAGGCAAAGGTGAAGTGACTTAAAGAACATAAAGAACTCTTAAAGATAAAATTACTAAAATCTCTATAGAAAAAATGACACAGGCTGTCTATCACTGTTGATGAACCAGTTTTTAATGAATTTGAGAAAATGTCCAAAATTCTAATTAAAGAGAGAATGATGTCAAGGAAGCACACGAATGCCTCATAAAGTAACATACCTTAAACTGCTTGCATAAAGCATCAACTTCACACATAATGGTAAGACATCTTATCAGAAAAACAAAACAAAACGCAACTGATATCTCATCAGTTGTTTTGGTACCTTTGTGAGGAATAGTTGTATCAGCATAATGGCAATGACAGATAGATGATGTGGGTAAAAAGATATCCCAACAGGAACAACTGTCTCACTCTTTACCTTGCCTTGTCTTGACTTTGGATCAGAAAGCAGAAATACCATGGTTAATAGAAAGGCTTTCACTGTGGAGGGATGAATGGAGTTTTTTCTCTTGCTTTTCTCTTGCTGTGTTATTTTTGGCTTGTTACATTTGCTTAGCTCTATTCCTTTACTCAAAAATGCAAATGTCCAGAGGTCTTACCAAATTTCCCATGTGAAGCTGCATGTTGAGAGAGAATGTGGCATAAGCATCAGTCTGATGGCTGGTAAGTATTATTAACTAACGTTTGTTGATCGTTCTGATACCCAGTGCCTGTGCTATGTAACTCAAGATGAGTTAAACATGCTCTTTCAGAATCCCTGAGTCTCAGCATCTGATTTCAGTAAAACTTTATCATTTTTTCCTCCAATAAATGGGCAAAAGAAAATATTGAGTCATGTGGTTGCATCATGTAGAAATCTTGACTTATATTAGTTCTTTATAAATACAGAAAATGGAGCCAAACTTTGCCACTGGTGATGGGATAGAATTCTCAGCTAATGAACCAAGACAATAAGCTTTCTAAAAAGACCAGCAAAACAACAGAAACTCTTTTTAAAATTACACTCTTGAATACTTTATTTGAATAGAAGCAAAATAGTGGTGTCTCTCTAATGATGGTATTTGCATGTGATTTTCCATTAAATTAAAAAAAGGTAGTAGAATTATTAAGCCTCTATTTTACTGTTACTCAAATGCATATATTTTATTTTATATGTATGTACTTATATATTGTTCATCTTATAAAAATTAAACAGAAATCACCTATAAAGAACTGAAATAGCTATTACTTGTATCTTTATTATTTTGTCTTTAGGATAAATTTTAAAAATATATAGTCATTATTATGTCAAGAAAAGTATGAAAAGTTTAAGTGTTTCATCTTAAATTTTTGATTTACTTTTTTTTGTGGTATGGGGGATGGAACCTAGGACCTTATTCATACTATCTAGCCAAGTGCTTTGTGACTGAACTATATCCCTCTAACCCATTACCTACAACTTCTTCCTACCACATGACACTACTTCATTCTAATTATTTTGCAACCTTTGCTCCATATTTTCTTTCTTTCTTTCTTTCTTTTCTTTCTTTCTTTCTTTCTTTCTTTCTTTCTTTCTTTGAAAAGCACACCAGGTTTATTTACTTCATGTTTTGGTGGATGGGGGGTGCTTCAGAAATGAAGACCCAGCCAGCGTGTGGTGGCACACACCTATAATCCCAGCACTCTGGAGGCAGAGGCTGGAGGATGATGCCTGTGAATTCCAGGCCAGCCTGGGCTACATAGAGAGACCATAGCATGGCCACAGCCTTGGATTTGATCCTCAGCCAGTTTGTAGAGGTTTCAGTCCATAACTGGCTGGTTCCAAGGCAGGGTGGCACATGGCAGAGGGACAAGAACAAAAGCAGAAAGAGAGAGAGAGAGAGAGAGAGAGAGAGAGAGAGAGAGAGAGAGAGAGAGAGAGAGAAAAGAGAGAGATAGAACGAGAGAGAGAGAGAGAGAGAGCTACTTGCCTTCTTTTAATAAGTATTCAGTCAGTATCTTAATGATGGATAATAATCTTGTGACACTAGGACTTACCTCATTTTTTGTGGATTTTTATTCACTGGAAGAAAAGTCTCATGGAGTTATCAAATAATAAAAGGACAGCCTCAGAATTTTTCCATAAAATTAAATTAAAATTAAATCTGTTAGCAATATGTCTATTTTTTCCATTTATGATGATTTTTCTCATTGTAGAAAAATGAGATTCCTGATCAGACATTCTTCTTTTCTCTTTCAATTTATGCTGGTATTTCTACATATTCACTTAATGATGAAGATACACTCTGGTTTTTAGATTTAAAATAGTCTTTAAAAGCAACATGAATATGATATGTTCAGCTCAGATGTATTTTTTAAAGAATAAAATATTGGCATGTAAAAATGATTCATGGTGTTAGAAATATTACTGACATATACCATGTGAAACTAGTTAAAAGAGTAATATTATCTCAGAACTTCTGCAGGTAGTTTTTGTCTTTCATCTATAAAATATTATATAGAAACAAGATTTTCTTTCTAATGTACTGGA
>RJWM01020526.1:0-37003 GCA_004363535.1 Dasyprocta punctata
AGCCGGGCGTGGTGGCGCACGCCTTTAATCCCAGCACTCGGGAGGCTGAGGTAGGCGGAGCGTTGTGAGTTCGAGGCCGGCTTGGGCTACAACTCGAGCGCAAGGCCGGCCTGAGCTACACAGTGCGACCCTGCCTCAAAAAACCAGGGCCGGGAGTTTGGCTCAGTGGCTTAAGCGCCTGCCCTGGCAGGCGCAAGGCTGTGAGTTCAATCCCCGGTGCCGCAAAAAAAAAAAAAAAAAAAATCTTACATGTCTATATCTGTCAATATGATCAACCCCTATGAAGGTAATGATATGCAATATTGTAACTACTGTCAAACTTCAACCACCCTAGTGTGTAAACCTACAATGTTATCATATCAGAGTTGTTGTTGTTGTCTGTCTTTTTTGCTTTTTATTTCTATCTTCTGTACCTAATTTCTTTTAAAGAAAAAAAAAGAAAAAAAAATAAAGAAATAGGCTTGAGCAGCTCTTGTGTACAGTCTTTCTCTCCCAATGATAAAGACTAATCTTCACACTTGGTTAACTAAATAAATTGCTTCATAAATCCTCTAACATACTGTAATTCCCTCACTCTGAAATCAGTGGAGTAATATATAAATTCAAAACTCAATCCATTTGTACCTGCTGTTTATGCTGTCTAAACTTATTTTTCTGTCTAGGGCACATTAAAGATGGCCTCAACTTCTCCAATGCGTCAGTCCTGTATCAGTTCCTGGGCTCTAACATTGATATTGACAGCTTTTACTCCTTCTCTCTTGGGGAAAAAAAAAGTCATTCACTGATGCAGAGACTAATGGGAAAGTCCTCTCCTAAGAGAATGGCCCAATACAGCATACGCTTCCAGCCACACCTGCTATGGATGCAGGAGCATTATTAAAGTTCCACCCACCAGCTATGTAACACTAAGTGACCCCAGTCATTGCCATGTGGAGCAAAAGAATCTCTCAACCACTTGCCTAAATTCACAAACCACAAAGTCATGGGATGTGTAAAGCCATTACTGTCTAAAGTTACAGCATTTTGAGACCGTTTATTATGCAATAATAGATAAAGAATTTAGGTTTGCACGGACACACGCTCATGCACAAATAAATGAAGTGATTTTGTTCCTCGATGACCTTCGAATATATACCCAGTTTCCATATAGAAAAGACAGTAATAGCACTGTGGAGTCAGTATAGTAAAGATTATGGACTTTAGTATCAAACTTTCTGGTGTAGAAGTTCATTTTTGTCATTTACCAATGTACATCCTTCAAAAATTGAATTGAGCTTCAGACAGTGTCTAAATTAACCAGTTACCCTGCATTGTAGACCATTAGAGGTAGATGAGATCTTGGAACCATCCTAGTCCAATGGTTTTCAAACCATGTTCCTGGCAGTTCTCTAATGGAGAAGGTAAAAGAACTAAATTTTCCTCACTCACCAAAGAAATTATTTCTTTATATATTATACCAAATATTCTTCATAATAAAAACCGCTTGACAAAATTTGCTGCTAAAACAAATACAATACAAAATTGGTCTCCAGACCACCAATTTCAAAGATGAAGAAAATATCATGAAGAGTAATGTCTGCCTAGAATTCTTTTTCTCACTCACTCTCCTCATAAATTCTTGTTCATCCCATTAGAAATATTTCTTCCACTTTAGATGTCCACATGTACGATCATTCTTACACCTTTCCCAACGTCCTTATCCAAGTGCTTACAGTTATAGCTCAGTATTTTCAACATCCATATTTTTCCTTATTACAATACTTCTGAAATAAGAAAGTGTTATATAATTGATAACATTACAGCCAGGTAGAAATCACGACACAGCTATGTGAGAACTTTCTGCTGGAAGTTTCTGGTAAAATAAAATGCATCAGAGTATCTAAGATTCATTGAAATGCAGCTTCTTTGTAATATAATTGCATGTTTAAGTGTCTGTTTTCTATGGGATCAGAAACTATAAAATTGTCTTTCTCATTTGTAGCTCCAATTCCTAATAAAAAATACATTTTCAATGAGTATATGTGAGATTCTCCAAGAAAATTATATTTCCTAATCTAGAGTGAGAAAATTGACTAAATATTTCAATAGAAAAACAGCAATAATAATTACAAGGAGTCAAAATTATTTGCAGATTAGATATAATTTCTTTAATGGTAGTTTAGTATTTGACACAGGAAAGTAAATATAGTACAAAGAAACTTTCGCTTTCAAACACAGTTAGTAGTTTCACAAATTGGTACCAACTTCTAGAGAGCAGTTTTTCCAATTTTATTAATAAGAACAATTTGAATTGCAAATATGAAAAGCTGACTGTGGTTCAATTTAACCAAAAAAAAATGATCAAAGGGATAATTGCTGAAGGAATAATTCAGCTAGTGAAGGCTTATTCTGTGCCAAGCATAAGGAGTGAGGTTGCTTGGCTTAGTCATATGTGACCAGATCCTGAAACACCATGGAATTCACCAAGAGTGGTAGGGAAGAAGAGTCTTTCTGTGACATTCAAAAAAGTGGGAGAGAAGGGAAAGAGGCAACTCTTCTTCAGTGAATGCCAACTAATGGAGAAGAAGTTATAGAATTAGAAACCCATTTTATAAGCCACAGTCATAAATCAATTCAGGCAAAGATCATCTGTTGTCACTAAAACAATTTGGAGAGAGAATGATGGCTGCAGCGGCAAACAAGCCCAGTCTGGGAACCAGCACCATGTGCAGGCCTCTGGCAGACTGGGAATAACTAGACCCAAGCCTCTCCCATGAGTCAGCACCATTCATGGACTGGGTTAGAGAGAACAATGGCTGCAACACCAGACAAGCCCAGCCTGGGGACCAGCTCATGCATGGGCTGCGGCTGGACTGGGAAGAGCTAGATTCCAGCCTCTTCCGGTGTGCAGGCTGGCAGACAAGAAGTTCCAACCCCCTTAAGCAACTGGCTTACCTGGAGAAACACAGTCTGTGATGATAATTATTGAGGTGAAATGCAATTGGATGCCTGTGATGCTTTGGTATTTCACTAACATTGCAGGTCTAGGGCCAGTGGTCTGATCATAGGTTAAGAGGATATCACTAAGCAGTGTGTCATCTAGTGCAGATCTTCTCCTGAGGGTTGCAGTCATTGTGGATTCCCTGTGGTCTTGTTTTGAGGTCCTATGTCATTTCCATTGTTTTGTTGGGTTGGGTTTTGTTCTCTTTTGTTTTGTTTGATTATGTTAAATGCCATGGCAGGAAAAGTTATTTCAAGAATAGCAAGATATATTATGGTAGCAATTTTGGATTTACTATTAGCTTCTTTTAAAGTCCTGTATCACATTCATTGTTTCATTTTTATTGTTTCTATTCTATTCTATTTGATTTTTACTATATCCAAAGTTGTCTGCAGCTATTTTGAAGACATCAAGGGGCATTATGGTAACTACTGTTGATTTCATAATGTTTTGAAGTCCTGTATCTCTTACAATGGTTTGTTTTGATTGTTTTTATTCTGCTATATACTCTTTAAAGTAAAATAAAATAATCAATTATTTGCGATGCTGTGAATGAAAATTATATACATAAATCTCAAAGTATCACCTCCACAAATTCCTTAAGGGCTATACAAATATGACTATATCTTTACAATAGAAAAGTCTGGCAAACTTCACCTTCAGCCAATAATCAAATTTAGCATCAGCAATAATGACAGCATTATTTGCCTCTTGAAATAATAGAACAGTTTCTTTAAAATTGTTTTTGAGTATTTTTCAAAAATATCACTTTGTTATTATTGCAGAAAATATGCAGAAAAGCAACAAAAGCGTTATCTTTTTACTTTAAACTTTCACTAACCAATCATGATAATATGAAATATTTCAGTAATTCTACAAATTCTCTTCCTAAAAATAAATTGGCACTAAAAGTATTCCCCTTCTTACGTCTGTTTTCCTCCAAATATTTTTATTCATCCTGGCACCATTATTATTATCTTTGTATATGTTTTGGAAAATGACAAACTCAAATGGCACTAAACTAAAAGCTTTTTCCTTAATAAGTAATATAATGTATAACCAAATGATTGATATTAAATATTCACCTCCAACTACAATAGTATTTTAGAATGATATATGTGTTTGTTGCAGATTCAATGTCCGAAAATTTAATGAATTTTTTATTTTTTTAAAAGTTCCACACATAGCCGGGCGTGGTGGCGCACGCCTTTAATCCCAGCACTCGGGAGGCTGAGGTAGGCGGAGCGTTGTGAGTTCGAGGCCGGCTTGGGCTACAACGCGAGTGCAAGGCCGGCCTGAGCTACATAGTGCGACCCTGCCTCAAAAAAAACCAGGGCCGGGAGTTTGGCTCAGTGCCTTAAGTGCCTGCCCTGGCAGCCGCGAGGTTGTGAGTTCAATCCCCGGTACCGCAAAAAAAAAAAAAAAAAAAAAAAAAGTTCCACACATAGCAATGACTAACCAAATTATTTTGTATCAATACGTCTACTGATAACAACTAGATAAAAGAAATTTGTGAGGCTAGAAGTATTAATAGTAACAGTTAATAGTAACAATTACATGTAATAATCTGTCTGAATATCCTAATGCATGCTATAAACTCATCCCAAACTCAGTGAGTTTTGATGTCATATAGCCTTGCTACAAGGGTCAAACAGTACAAAATGAGCATTCATTTAGTTATGAAGGGCTCAGGTTAGGAACCCAGAGGAATCAAAGGGAACCAGATAGTTTGTGGTAGAAAGGAATAGAAACCAAAGACTTTCAACTAAAACAGAGTAGTCTGGAAGCAACACCTGAACAGAATCTAGAGTCCAGACCACAAGGTCAACAAGAACCAAATTAATAACCAGGATACTAATATCTGATCCAAATCCACAGACTGTTTTGTTGCCATTCTTTGGAGATGTACTAGGATCCACAAGTTTTCATAATCAAAAGTAGTGATATCAAGATATTAATTACTAGGGCTGTTTAATAAAACAGTATAATATAGTATAGACAAGGTATAGTAATTTAGTATAAAATTTATAGTAAAGTACGAATAGTATAAAATAATTAGGGAACTAAAAATCTTAGATTTTTTTAAACTCTGATTTATAATCTGTCATATTTTCAATTCTTAGCCCAGTTTTAAACTCCATTTCTGTACCCTTACTTGTCAACATTCATATATATATATATATATATATATATATATAATTTTTTATATCCACATGATACTGTTAGTTTGTTTGGTTTGTTTGCAGTTCTGGGGATTGAAGCCAATGCTTTTGCAATGAGCTACACTCACCACCCATACACAATTTTCACATTTTTTTTTTGAGACAGGATCTGGCTAAGTCACTAATTTGACCATGCTGGATTTAAGCTTACAGTCTTTTGCCCCCAACTTTCCAAATATTGCCATCATATATAACTATGATATTGGTTCTAAAATGGTTAAAAATTGAGCTTCCCCATACAGGGAAGGATGTGAAGAAAACTTAGACAGAAATTATCATGGCATTACTGTTCTTGCCCAATAGGGGATATTTCTCAGTTTAGACTCAAACTGCAAATTACTTTTCCATCACAAAATAAGTGAAATAAAGTCCCTCACACTGCGACATGTATGTGAAATACAGATGCAATAGACAAAGAATTCAAAAAGCAGCCAAAAGCTACAATCCAGTAAAAGGAAATATTCAACCCAATTTGCTCTGCTATGATTTAATAGTGCCTGCATTTTTTCTGCTTCAAACCACACAAAATGTCTCCTAAGACTAGTCTGTATTCTTTTTTATTTTATTTTTTGTAGTTCAGGTAGTCTCTAATTCTTCACCCACTCACTGAACTGTAGGAACTATAGAGTTTAGAAGAATGGAACGGTTGAAACCATTGCAAAACAGGAAGGGAGGCAGGACAGTGTAGCTGATCCGTCTCTTCTCTCATTGGCTGGCTCAACATCAAGCCAGAGGCAGGGAAGCCTAGATGACATCATTCATATAAATTATCTCCCACTGTCAAAATGGCATGCAGAGTGGACAATTAGAAAATATCCATTATTCTCTCCTACTTTTCTAATTATCTGACAGTTCTTCAAAATGACCATTTCATTCTCTTCAGTCTGGCCATTAAATGTGGAAAACTATAGTTTCAGTGCTATGCCATTCTGTCTTCTCATCCACACTCTGTCCTCATCTGTATCTATGCGTGCAATTATCATCTGTACACCAAAGACCTGTAAATCTGTGATTACAACTCAGACCTTCCCGGTGAGATATAAATGTTCACAGTCTACTGGACATCTCAAGTTAAATGTCTCAAATCTAAAATGTGCAAAAGAACCTTCATCTCCTCTCAGTTTGACATTCTTGTACTGTTTTCCCTCTCCATGTCTGACTACACCAGTCTGGAAGCTCAGAAGTCCCAGATAGAATCTTCTCCTCTACATTCCATATAATGTATTACTAGTGGCTAATGGATCTACCTATCTTAGAAAATCTCTCAAATCTATATACTAGAGCTACCAATGCCCACCTTCATCTGCAGCAGAACTATTTTTGCCCACCTCACTCTCACCTTTAATCTGTCTCTTATTTAATAATCAAGGTGATCCTTAAAGATACTCATGAGTCAAGGTATTTCACTGTCTTTCATTAAGGTCTTTAATTACTTCTTCATCTGTGATCAGAATCTTTACCACGATATATGCAGATGGTCCTCCAGACAATTCTGCCACCTTATTCTTTCTCATTCTGTGCTCTTGTCATATTGCTTTTGCTTATAATTCTGACTCTTCCCCAAAATCACAGATCAGACAAGCTAAAATTGTTCTGGGGGAAAACTTTTCTGCCCCTTTCCCAACTAGTAAGAGCTTTCACAGCACTTTGTACCTTTCCTTTGTACATCTTATTTCTCCTTTGCAATTTATTGGGGGTGGCTAATTGATTAATATTCCTTAAACTTGGTAAACTATAGGATCCATGCAAACAAGTCTGTGCCTACCTTTCTTACCACTGTATTCAAAGCACTGTGCCTAGTGATTGGTGTGTGATCAAAACCATATTTGCTAAATAGAGATGGGAATAGATGCCTGGATAAAGAAATAAATAAGTGAGTGAATGGAAGTAGTCAAAGCTAATCCTACAGCTGGAAAGCACTGGGATTCCAGTTGGGAGGTCTTGGGTGGAGGCTAATAGTACAAGTGTAAGATGTGAAATCAAATGTAGAAACCAAATTTTTAATGATTTCAAGATCTCTGTAAATTAGAAGTCTATTCAAGCTATTTCTTGGGCGGAATCTGCCTCAACGCATGCCGGGACCTTAACATTCCCAGCCAGAAGAAAAAGGGAAGAATTCTTGCCTGCCTGCAACTTACAGAGGACGTTAGTGTAAGGCCTGCTGTGAAGTTAGGATCTCAGGAAAACATTTCAAGCTGTGTAAATTCATGCTTGGGTGCTGAGACTTGACAGAGAGGTTAACACAGAGCTCAGTTTCTGTCACAAAGAGTTGTCCTGCAGGGGATTTGCCATACCTGTCCATCAGCTGTAAAGGCTTTCCAATCAGATAATCCACATGGGAGCCTGCAGAGAAGCAGAAAAAGAAACTGGTTGTACTGGTTGTCTTTTCATGGCTGAGTGCTCTCATTTCAAGGAAACTGTTTTGTGCATTTTAGTATTCTGCACACCAATGCCAGCATTCTCTTTTCCACTTCCAAAATCTTTTGGAACTGTTTTATAAACCCAGCCTGTGATTTGAAATAATCAGAAAAATTATTTTTAGAAAGAAAACACAATCTAATCTTTTAACCTAAAGTGAATAAAAATAATTAAGAAACTTGTTTTGGAAATAGTACAATGACTCCTCTGTATCTGAATATAAGATGTTACCATGGTTAAGAAACAAAATGTGCAGCTAATGACAGTAGTTTATAAGGTTGAATTGTTAACTTGAGTAGGTTCCATGGATGTAGGGATTTGAGGGTTTTTAAATGTCATAACAACTGGTATTGGGTATCATCGGACAGTTATGTTTTATCTATCTATAGAAAATATCAAATATTAGGTTCCATGGCAAGTTGAGTTTTGTTTATTGCCTGTTTTGTGTAACTTTGAGAGCTTTTATTCACTTTTTAATGACTGTAAAATTCCCACCTTAATGCATTCATTTCCAGTTCTTTGAAGAAACCGACTAAACTGGACACATGCAGCATGCATAAAAAGAGTGAAGGAAAGAAAGAACGGACCCAGGAAATGCCTTACCTCAGAAGCAGTATGATGCCAAGGCTCTGATTTGACTTTGCAGTTTTCCAAACTTGTCCCTGTTTCCAATGGCAACTGTGAAATACAACCAGCAGAGTGTTTCACATTTAGATTGCTTTTGCCAGTAGGTTGTATAATTAGATTGAATGTGCTTAATCTGTCTTAGAGCTAAAACATGAAAAGTTTTCATTTAATAAAAGGAAAAAAAACAGTGGAAAGTATTTGAAACCAAAAAATTTGTGGATTCCTAACATCAATACATAATGTCCTTTCCTGATTTGGTTTTGGACATTTTACATTGAATCTGCTGCATCTAATGGTGAGGTCTGTAGGAGAATTTTTTTTGTGGTTGTTTCTTATAATCATCACCAAAATGAAAAAGGATTGCACCATAATATCTCTCATTATAGGGTTAGGAAAAGAAAACAAAGTTATCCCATTCCGCAAATCTTTTATGAGGATCTGTAATGCCAAAGCATTAGTGTTTGGCCTATTAGAACAAAATGAATCAAAATCCTGCCTTTGTGAGTTTGCAATTGACTAAGTCAAATTTACTGTTAAAAATAATGTAACCACAAGGATTATGCCAGCCTCATGATTGTCAAATTTCCTTTATGCTGCTAGAATTAGAGAAAACTTGAGAGAAATTACCAGTTGAGCTGAGCAATAAAAGAAATGAGGGCTGGGGATTTAACTCAGTGGCATAAGTGTCTGCCTGGCAAGCATGAGGTCATGAGTTGGATCTCCAAGTACCGAAAAGAAAAAGAAGAAAAAGAAATGAGTGCACACACAAAAATAAGTGACACAAACGCCAATTAGTTACTGCCCTCATTTCAAATTCCACTAAAACAATGATCAAACAAACTATTTCGAAAATAACAACAGCCTTTCTGAGTGCTTTATATTTCATTTATTTATTACTTTTAAGTAAGTTTAAATATCAAAATTTTCTAACAAAGAAAATTCCAGAAAACACCAAAACTAGTACATTCATTCTCATCATCCAACACAAGTAGAGAGGTTGATTTTTTCTTTTCTTTCCTTTTCTTTTTTTTTTTTTTTTTAACACGGTCATATAGTTTTTTTGACTCAGGTAAGGTTAGTGAATTGATAACTGGTGGTCAACTTGTAACACCACCTGAATTTCATCAGTGTGGTGCCGAGTGTGGATGGTCCACTTGAGGATTGTTGCCAACATAAAAACGAGAACTGGAGAGGACAAAATGTTGTTGTTGTTAGCTCTCTTGGATGTTGTTGGTTCTCCTGTTGCTGTTAGTTCTCCTATAGGAAATCGTGAGGCTTCTTCTGTAATATGAACTTGCCTGTTCTCATCAACAGAGGAACTTGGGACCTTGTTGTCACTGAGAATGGGTGTGGTTCACTTCCAGGGAGCTCTGGTCTTTACCACTTCCTGGCTCTGGAGAGGAAGATGGTATGCTGATCAATCTCCAGGAGAAGCTTCCTGATATGAACTCGACTGTTCTCATCATCAGACGAGTTCAGGACCTCACTGAGGACAGAATGTGTTGGTAGAAATGCTATCCAGTAGTAGGAACTACAGTGAGGTATGCAGAAGAGGAAGGACTTGATGTATCAGGATGGTAGATGTAGATAAAAATTTGACAAGTGATGCTGTGAAATCTAGCACTTTTAATCCTGATTTGTTCCTTATATTGTAGTCAGAGATTTACAAGGAAAACAATTTAATACAAGACACATGATTTATACAATTATTTTATAATAGTCACCCAAACAGTCAAATATGAAAAGTGCAGGAAGTCTGTCCACACAGTAAAGACACCCCAAAATCCAGCTGAAGGTGCAGATCCCACAGCAGCATCCTGCATGAGTCCAGCTGAAAACCTAGAGCCCATGACAATGTCTCATTCAAATCTGTTTCATGGATCTGCAATGGGAAGGCCCAAAAGTCAGCAGTGGAAGCTAAAAAATCTGTGCCAGTAGGATGAAGAATCTGTGCCAGTAGGTTGAGGGTTCTGTACTGGAACCAAGAAAAAATGCTCATGGTAAGGACCAGTGCACCACTGAAAAGTACCACAGCTATCCTCAGTGACAACGAGGTCCTGAGCTCCTTGAATGACTGGTGATGTTGAACACTTTTTCATATATTTGAGTTCCTACTTCTTCATCTGAGAAGTGTCATTTCAGATGCTCATTTTTGGATTGGATCTTTAAATTTGCAGGGGGGGGATGATTTTTTGGTTGTTGTTGTTCTTTATATATTCTGGATGCTAGTCTTTTGTCTGAGGAAAAATATTTTCCTGGTAAAAATGTTTTGCCACTCTGTTGGTTTTCTCTTCACTCAGTTGTTGATTTCTTTTGCTGTGCAAAAGCTTTTTAATAAAATGGGATACCAGTTATTGATTCTTTGTGATATTTCCTGTGCAACTGAGTTTTGTTCATAAAGTCTTTGCTTACACCTGTGTCTTCTACATAGTCTCTCTTTGAGAAGATTTAGTGTTTCTTTTTAATATGTAGATATTTGATCCATTTTGATTTTCATTTAGTGCATGGTGAGAGGCATAGGTCTAATTTTAGTCTTCATGGAAAAGCCCATTTTTCCAGCACCATTTATTTAAGAGGCTTTCTTCCAGAGAAGGTTTTGGGTCCTTTTTTGACGATAAGGTGGCTGAGTATATTTGGAGGTGTTTCTGCATCTTCTACTCTAATCTCCTCAGTCATAAAGAAAGATAAACATGTTGGGTAAATTAATGCATCTTAAACTATACTCTTAGGTGAAATAAATCAGACACACATGTGTAAATACCACATTGTTTCTCTGGTGTAAGAAACCAAAATGTATAACAGGGCGTGGACCCCAGGAAGAGAAAGAGATGGGCCTCTCGGGAGCCTGCCCTGCCGGGCCTGAGCGCCCAGCCACAAGACAACTAAGTCTGCCTTCCCGGGGCCTGCACAACCAGCATGGACCCCAGGAAGAGAAACATGCGCCTCCCCCACCCCCAAATGACTACCAGCGTGCGGGCTAAGAATCAAGGATAAAGCCATGCCCCCTACCCCCACCCCACCCCACCCCCGTAAAGCAACATGCTCATTCTGAGGTCTGGCTAAATTGATAGCAACTAAGGTACATAAAACAACTAAATGTTAGCATTGTTTTGTTCATTTTGCAGGCCTGGGGCTGCAGCCTGAGCATCTCTTTGGAAGATGACAGTACGCAATGTAGCAAAAATGGGGAATTCTCTTCTGTCTTATCTTCGAGGCCCAATATTGTTCTCATTGTTTTGCTTTATTCTGATTAATTTTTTGGCCTTATTTTATACTCTGTTTTTATTGGTTTTATTGTGCTATGTTTTTTTGTTGTTGTTGTTTTTGTTTGTTTTTGGTTTGATTTTACTGTACCTGTTGGAATGGTCAACTATTCTGAGGATAACAAGATACGCTATAGTAGCTATTGTTTTCATAGTATCTTTCTTTGAAGTTCTGTAACAGTTCTACTGCTTTGTTTTGATTGACTTCGTTCTGTTATATTTTGTTGGATTTTACTATCTTTAAAATTTAAAAAAGCGACAAAATATGTATAGCAGATTTTTTAAAACAGGAAAAGATTGTTCAAATGAGGATGGGGTTGGGGGATAAGAAAAAAAAGGAAAAAATGGAAGCAATGCTTCTATAAATAAGGAGAAGAGTTGAAAGAAGGGGAGGGGATTTGGGAAAAAAGAAGAATCAAGATATATCATATATAGGTACAAGTTCCCTATTATGAATGTGACCATTATGTATATCTAAAATGCACCAATAAAACTGTAAGAGTAAATAAGATACAAAATATTCAATAAATATTGTTTAAGGATAACAAACTGTCCAAAGGGGAAAAAAATAAATCAAATAGGGAAAAGGAGAAAAAAAGGAAGAGAAAAGATATAAATTTGTAAATATACACTTAAGATAGCTAAGAGAATTTTGTTACTAATTCTATTAGTTCTTGGAACAAAACAGTTAACATTCATAGGATTAGATGAATTTTGCAACTCTATATCTGGTAATCTGAATAACTCTTTTGAAGATGACTATGCAAAATAACAACCTTAGATAAATTCCTACCACCTTGTTTTGCAAGCCTGTGTTGTTATTGTTTTGGGCTCTTCATTATTGTTATTTATTGGTCTTTTTTGTTTCTTGTTTTTCTTGTAATTTATGATGTTTTCTTTTGTCTTTCCCTCTAATACAGAAAGTATAGATGTACATGTATAGCCTTATACAAGCATAGAACTTCTAAAGAGTTCACAAGAATTGATTTTATTATGAGTGGTAGTATGAGCAGCTACTTTGAAGAAAACAAGACATTATGGTAGCCATTGATGATTTCCTATCATCTTGTTGTGAAGCCCAGTATTGCTTTTATCCTGTTTGATCATTCTTAGTCTGTTCTGTATTATTTGATTTCAATATGTGTGAAAGTGTGGACAGCTATGTGGAAGAGAACAAGAGACATTATGGTAGCCATTGTTGATTTTCCTATTGTTAGATTTTGAAAGCCTATAATGCTTTCATTCTTCTATTTTTATTGGTTTTATACTATTGTGTTTTGTTTGGATTCATTGTGTGTGAAGATATGGACAACTATTTGGAAGAAAACAGCAGTTGTTATGGTAGCCACTGTTGATTTCCTGTTCTCTTGTTTTGAAATCCTGTGTTGCTTGCATTGTTTTGTCCTGATCTGCTTTCTTCTGTTTTGTTTTGTTTTGTTTTATTCTCTTTAAAATAAAATTTAAAATAAAATAAAAATAAAATGCACCAATAAACAAGTGAAACAGGCTCTGCGAAGAAACTGAGCCATATGCAGCAATTGGAGAATGCCTGGCTCTTCCAACTGCCTCATGGAAGAGACAGTCATGCAAAATGGAATTGCCAATAGCTCAGTACATTTTTCAACATGAATTTGGTTGCAAGTAAGTGAAAATCCAACTCAAACTGCACTGAGCAATACAAGTGAAAAAAATCCAGAAGCAGGCATTTCAGAAGGCTGATTCCTTTAATACTACAGAGAATATGATTGCTACCTTTTGTTACAAAGCAGTGTTTCCTTACTGGTATCTACATTTCCAGCAAGCATTTCCCTTGAAGTTTCAAGAAGGTCTCCAGAAATCATGTTTCCATCTGAAAAGAAAAGTCTACTATCCAACAAAATCTTACTGGTTTTAAGTGTCCTAACTTATCTGCATCCTTCTGGGATGATGTGCTGACTGGCTTAGAGTTACTGAGGGCCACACAGAGTGGTTTATTAGTCAGTTTTTAATTGCTGGAAATGCTTGACATATGCAATTTAAAGGAGAAAATGTTTATTTTGGCCCACAATTTCAGAGGTTTCCATCTAAGATCATTTGCCTCCAAGGCAAAAATAGCATGGCAAAGGAAGACTGCTCACCTCATAGTAGCCAGGAAGTAAGTGGCCAGGAGAGAGCTAGAGAGAGAAGAAAATAGCTGACAGAAGACTATATCATTCTGGGTCATCTCCCAATGACCTGGTTACCCCAATCAAGTCCTACCTCTTAACAGCACACTCATCTCATTAGGAACTCATTAACAGATTAATCCATTAATGAGGTTAGCACCTTCATGATCAATCATCCTCCAAAACCACAGCTCTAAACATATGAACCTTTTAGACAACATTTTTGATCCAAACCATAACAGTCAAAAAACTTGACATATTTTAAGAAAAAAGGAAAAAACTGAAAGTGATAAGATCCAAAATGTACAATAGATGCTGTGAAAATGAAAGGGGAAAAAGGTGATCAATACAAAAGAACAACTGGGAGAGGGGAAAGGGAAAAAGAAAGAAGGGAAAATATATGTATGTAGGCATTCATATGTATATGTGTGTGTATATATATATATATATATAAATACAAAATAGATAACTACACTACTAAGCTCTGTACAGTCATCAAAAAGAACAGTTTGTGTTTTCATTGCTTGATTGTTTGATCATTTTTTTCATACCTAAATCTTTTTTTAAATTTTTTTATTGTTATTTTAAAGAGAATAATACCAAGCAAAATAAAACAGAACAAAGACAGTCAAACCAAACCAGTGTAAGTGACACAGTACTCCAAAACAATACAAAGTCAACAATGGTTACAATATGCCTCTTGTTGTCTTCAGAATAACTGCCCATAACTTCAGATATAGTAAAAATCAAACAAAACAGAACAGGATCGAACCAACAAAACAAAACAATGAACACAATAAAGGACTTCAAAACAAGACAATAGTATATCCAAAATGGCTATAATAATATATCCCTTTATCTTTGAAATAGCTGTGCATGCCATTGGATATGATAAAAGCAAACAAAACAAAACAGAATAAAACCCAACCCAATAAAACAATGAAAATGATATGGGACTTCAAAACAAAATAATAGGGGATTAACAATGGTCACCACCTTCAGAAGGAGATTCCCCCATGGATGCTACATTGCATATTGTTATCCTCCAAATAGATGATCAGACCACCAGCTCTAGACCTGCAAAGTCAGTAAAACACTAGACACTACGAGCGTTAAACTGCATTTTACCTCAATAGCTATCATTGCAGCCTGTGTTTCTCTAGGCCAGCTGGTCTCTTCCGGAAGGGAGGGAGCTCTTCTCAATTCTCAGCATGTGCATGGAAAGGGGCTGGGGTCTGGCTGTCCTCCTGGCACATGCCTAAATCTTGTAATCTGAACAGCTACTTTTAAGATAACAATATGTAATATATTAACTAGTGTTGACTTCCTACTATTTTTTTAAATTTGGTATCATTTTTATCCTGTTTTTGTTTTGCTTTGTCTTTAAAATATAAAAAAAGAATGGAAGGAATGAATAGAAAGAGAAACAGACATACTAACGCATTATATTGACTATTGTATCGTATCTGAACCTAAGAAAGCATCCCAAGAAGCCAGTGGAAGTTCTGAGAGATCTAAACTTTTGTAGTCTAAAACATTAGTGATATTATAGTTTCAGGATATATGGTCTTTAAATTATTTATGGCATAATATTCAAATAATCAATATAAACAATGTAGCAATACATGTTTTACTTATCCAAAGACGTTTTGCCCTGTTTATGTAGGAGGAGAACAGCACTGTCACACACTGACCAAGGAAATGCCTTTTATGATCTTCCTGTCTGATGAATGAGTTAGTGCCTGGCTGAACTGCAGAGCACAGGGGTGTTGGCTCCTCCTCAGCACAACCCAAGAAAGAATGTTCCCAGGAAAGTTTATTCACAGTTTGGTTGACTCCATGACAAAGTTATAATAACAATAGTTAACACCGCAAACACAATGTGCTTTGCATGTCTTAACACATTTATATCCTCACAATAACTTTATGAAGGATTATCCTGATTTTCAGAAGAGGAATAGTTAGCACAAAGAGGACAAGCAACTTTCTTTGCATGACTTTTCTAAATGTCATTTCTATTTTCATCTATCTAATATGACTCACTCTGAATATTAAAAGTGTTTCTCAACAATGCTTTTCATGAGATACTTCGAAGGTTTTTTTTAAATATCAATTGTGCAAAAATACAAAAACTAACAACAGCAGCTTTTGGTCCTCTCCTCAACTGCTGTGGTGCAACTGCAATTCCAAAACACACCTAGTAGTAATATAAATAGTCACAATCACATTGAGAAAGACCATTTAATCTAACAAGTTATTCAACATTTTATGAATCAACTGGTAGATTACATTCATTGTTTGGATTTTTACTTACTTGGCTGTGCATATCTGGTTCTGAATAGTTCCTTTGAGATCTCAAATTTATTTCTGTTGCTACCCAGAAAACTGGGCCTGCAACCCTCTTCCTGTTAACACAATTAACATTTCCTTGATCCAGCTGTTCTCCTTTCACAGCTCCTTTCTTATGTTCTGTACTAGGTTCCTCCAAATCTGGTATCCAGCATCACTATGATTTCCCTTTTCCTTTTGAAGGGTAACTTGCTGTCCTTTTCCTCTACTTGACTGGCTCCAATCGTTCTGAGTTAATATTTCTCCCATCCCTCTACCTTGCCACAACTCATCCACAGGCATTGTTCCTCTAGGATCAATCCACCATATATTTTCAGAACTCAGATGTTGGAAAGCCAGCTAAGTCTCTTGGTAATGTCTTGGTAATATCTCTCCACTAACAGGAAGCATCTGCTAGTTCTACCAGCATGTGAGACTTGGATATGGCAGTTCATAATTTTGGATCTAGCATGATCTATAACCAACATAATCAAATAAAAATTTTGTTTAATTGTATTAAACAACACAGTTTCTTATCAGAATCATATATAAGTCAACCTTTTATGCTTTCTCAAAATACACAAAAGCATAACATAAATATTATCTATAAATAAAATTACTTGGAGATATTTTTAAAATTTGAGTAATTGTAGCAAAAATATCAAACAAAAATTAAGCAGGAAAGAAACAGGGTTTTAAAGGAGCAGATTGAAAAAAGTATTGTAATTTTCTATTTGACAGCAAAAAGTAAATAAATTAAAAGCCTCAGAAAGTAGGTAATTATCCCATCAAGGTATTTACTTTTTACACGTATGTCACAGTTGAAGCAAAACAGAAAAAAAGCACAAGTATTTAAGATGTCATTGTGAAGTACTACTTCTACTTAATAATTAAAATAATAAGTACATAGGAAAAATATTATTTTTTAAAAAACTATAGAACAACACACAAAATCCAAATACTCAGCTCTTCTTAATGGACTCCTTTTGCCACAATGCCTGTGTGTTTTGGTATACGAAAGAAAACATAAGCCAGAAGTGGTGGCGCACACCTTTAATCCCAGCACTTGGGAGGCTGAGGTAGGAGGAGCGCTGTGAGTTCGAGGCCAGCTTGGGCTACAGCGTGAGGGCAAGGCTGGCCTGAGCTACACAGTACTACCCTGCCTCAAAAAACCAGGGCCAGGAGTTTGGCTCAGTGGCTTAAGTGCCTGTCTAGCAGGCTCGAAGTTGTGAATTCAATCCCAGGTGGTGAAAATAAAGAAACATATATGAAACCCACTTTCGTACGGACCAGAGTTAAACTTTTAAAAGAGATTTTGGTCTTCTGTAGTTAGCACAAAATTTGTGTCATTTTCCTTCTGTTCCTGGAGCAGAGATAATTTTCTTTCCAGCTGTTATTCTTCCATTAGTGTAGGTGAGTTATGTCTGGTTTATTTACAATTCTCAGCCTCTTAGAAAGTAATGGTTGTTCTCTGTCAGCTATGTGACACATTATGTAACATAGTGTACATGTATTGTCTATTTTAATGTGTATATATGTGTACTATATGCATACACACAATTATATATTATGCATTATGTGTAAGTATATATGAAACCAATATTGGCTAATACTTTTTTGGTTGTTTGAAAATACAATTTAACATATGCAAAGAAAAACCATTGAGAGAAGTGGCGTGGAAAACTGATTTTTTCACAAGACTCAGCAAATGAGGTAGGGGTTCATTCTCAACAAAATCATTATCTATTTTGTAACTCAACCTGTGTTCATGGCTGTCCCCATTCTTTAGCATTGCTTCTATGTATTGGCTTCATTCCCTCCTTCATTTCCTTCCTTCCAGGAGCAGAATAAAAAAAGGGCTGGCTACACACAACTTCAGATTTATATTATTCTAGTCAGTTGAATTCTGATAAAAGAGAATCTTCTCTCTCTGCCAGTGTCTACATTTATAAACCTAGTGCAAAAAAAAGTAAGAAATAAATAAATAATAAACAGTGCAGTCTAGTACATTCCAGCAACTCTCAGTTGACAGAGGACACCAGAAATGTACCATTTGAAGAAGCATTTGATGACATGACCTAAAGAAGTGGGCAAGACTGTTGGCCAGATAAAACAACAGGCACCTTGATCACCAGTGTGGCAGACGCTTTTGGTATCCACTCCATATCCTCTTGATCTGCCTCTGAGTCCACCTGCTTCTGTGGTAGGCAGTTTCTGATACACTAACAACTTCCCATCTAAAGTTCTTGTCTGTCCCCATTTATCTGCAAGCCTTCTCCACATCACAGGAGCTGGAGCCACCACAAGCAGACAGGACACAAAGTGCAGGCGGAACTCCTGGGATAAATCACCCTTCTCCAGTTGAAGGTGGGACATGTTAGGTAATATCCCATCCTCTCCATCATCCAATGGGGTAGTTACCAGGCATGTTCAGAATGGTTTCTCAGAATGCTCCCAATGGAACTGACTCCAGGAGGCTACAGTGGTAGCTGGCTGATGAATACACCCTTGTTGAATACTGTTTTTCCTATTCTTTGCCTTACCTGTCTAATTTACATCCCAAATAAACCATCTCCACTTAAATTCTGTATCAAGAGTAGCTTTGGGAAGAACTTAAAGAAAAAAACAGCTTGTCTATTCAATTTGCTTAGACACTGGAAATATAACAATAAATAAGAAAGACAAATTCTCTCTGGGAGAGGATTGCAAAAAAATTTGACTTCTAGTTATAGCTGCCACTATGTTATTTTCATGTGTTTATCTTTTTTGTTTACTTAGTTTTATTTTTATAATTTTATTTTTTATTAGTACATGTCAGCAGTACATAGAGATTACATTCTTCATGAGGTGTTGGTACATGTCCTCCTTTTTTCACTCTCCATCTCATGTGTTTATCCTGCTGCCTACTAAAATAAAGAGAATGTGAGTCAAGTGTGAGAGTACACACCTGTAATCCTAGCACTCAGAAGGCAGAGGCTAGAGGATAACTATGCTAGCATGGACTACATAGTGAATTTAAAGCCAGCCTGAATGACATGGTAAGAACCTGTCTCAGGAAAACAAAAGGAAGGGGTGTGATTATATAGGTTTATCCCACTTGTTGGTATAGATATTGGCTACAAAGCAAGTGCATTTGAAAACATTTAATTTATTTCTTCATGTTTTCCCTTGTCATAAGTTATAAAATTAGACCTTAAATTCCACTCAAAAATTGTGTCCCCAAATCCAAGAATGAATCAGATTTAGCAGTGGTGTTAATGGACTCTGGCTCAGTCTGTCTCTTATCCCATCTTACTTGCATCTAATTTGTTGCCCACCTCGAGGTTCAATTTTCACTTCAAATTCTTGCACTAATCCTAATCTTTGGCAAAAGAAATTTATGAAAAAAAAAAAAAAAAAGAAAGAAATTTATGTAGTACTTGCCCAGAACTTTGAGGCTTAACATGAGCTTACCTCTAACCTCAACTGTCAGGGTTAGTAGCAAAACTGGCCGCATTAGTGCCAAATAGGGAAGAGAGCACCTGCATCCCAGCAGTCTCAGTCCTGATGTTCACTATGCTGAGTCCAGTCCAAGTTTCAGGAATAGTACTCTGATTAGTTTAAGTCATTCAGGGCTCAATATAGGTGTTCCAGTGGTATAATCAGTTAGTACATGGTACTTACACTGGGGACATTTTAAGTAAAACATTTTCAAACAAAGTTGTGTAAGTTGATGAAACTTTAGATGAATTAGCTTTAGTGTTCCTTCCTAAATAGATTTAAAGTAGCTTCAAAGAATTTGCTTGTGGCTCATCTGTTTACTTGAGTTCATATTTCTGAAGGGTTTGAGAACAGCTTGGCATTTTTTCTCATCTTAAATATCTTCTCTGAAGACTCATTTGTATCATTAAGCTCATTTAGAACAGGAGCATAACATTAATTTTGTCATAAAGTCACATTGGTGAACTATGAATTTTAATTTTATGTATTTTATTATATTAAACAATGAAAACAGGAAAAAATGTCACAAAAACAAAGAATTGAGTTTTTAATATTTGTTGTTTATAAAAAAGCACCAAAATTTCAACATCAACTGTTTTACAGTGTATAAAGTCTAAAAATGAAAAACACAAATTCTCATATGAACTAGAATGAAAATACCAATAGCACTTTATCAAAAAATAATCTTTACTTCAATTATAACACCTAAGGCAGTATGTACACATGAAGACAACACATTCCATACACACATTTCGCTTACACTGACAGCACATGGGTTTTTCTTTCCTGGCCTTTTTGTGGAACATACTTGACATCTCACTGATCTTGCTGTTAGTGAGGAGGTTCTTATTATATGATACAGTGAACATAAAATATCAATTAAATAATGTATTACATTTTTAATATGTATAGTGTATTTAGAATAGACATCAACATTTTCGCATCAACTGTGTACATACTTACTTAAAATATAACATCATAAATAAATTCCTTTATGAATTACAATGAAAATATCAATAGAACTTTACCACAAAAATAAGCTTTGCCTCAACTGTTACACCCAAGGCAGTCTTCACACATGACAACTGCATATTCCATGTACACATCTCAATTACACTTGACAGCACAGGTGCTTAGTTTTCCTTTCTTATATGTCAGTCTTGTCATTTCTCTGCTCTTCTTGTTTTTTCAAGAGCTTCCTACCATATTGTATCACATGCACTTACCAGGGAAATAAGATATCAATAAAACAAAATAAAATAAAATAAAATATTAGATATGTAATGAATGCTTATAATGGACATCAACATTTTCACATCAGCTGTTTACTTACAAAATCTAAAAGATAATATCAAAGACAAAAACCGATGTGAACTACAATGTAAACATGAACAAAAGTTTACCACAGAAATAATTTTTGCTTCAAGTACCATGTCAAAGGCAGTCTTCACACATAACTGCATACACAAGTATTGCTTACATTGATAGCACGTAAGTTTAGTTTTGTTTTTTCCTGTCCTTTCCTGTATAGGGCACATTTGACATGTTTCTATTTTCCTGGTGTCATAGAAGGTCTTTGTGAGGCTGCGCCTGCGTTTTTACCTGTCAGCTCACCAGGGTGCTCCATAATTTCTTTGCATAGTTCCCTGGGCAGAAACATTTGGTTTTTCCTCTGCTGTAAAATATCTCTTATGAGATTCGGTCCCAATCCTCTAAAAAACTTTCTCTGTGGTATTTTGCACTTGTTATTTTCTTTGTATGCTACCGAAGTATTTATGTCACAGATATTTAGAATCAAGTAAATCACAAACATTAGCCAATTTGTGTTTCAAGTGACATCATAGTTGTTGCATAAACTTACTTTTTAAATTTTATTTTAAAGAGGAAAAAAGAAAAAAACTGATAAATTGAGAAGCAAAGAAACCTAAAAAACAACAAAAGCAAAATGACAAAAAAAAATACCCAGCTATATATAAGTTTTCAAAACAAGATGATAGGAATTTAACAATGGTTGTGATACTGCACATTGCTATCTTCAAAGTAGTTGCCCAGGCCACTAGACATAGGAATAAAACAAAACAGCAAAATGAAACAAAACATTGGATTTCAAAAACAAGACAGAAGGAAATCCTCCACAATTGCCACAAAGTATACTACCATCTCCAAGTTGATCCCCAGATTACCAGCCCCAGGTCTGCAAGGCCAACCAAACAATATAAGCATCAAACTATTCCTTTCACCTCAGTTGCTATCATCTCACCCAGAGTCCTCTGAATCAGCCAGTTGCTTACCACAGTGGGGGATGCTTTTCTGGTTGCCCGTTCCATGCACCAGCTGGCTCACGGGAAGGCATGGTGTGCTTTCTTGCTGAGTCGCTTACTGAGCTGCATGGTAGAGCCTGCTTCATGGAAAGGCCTGTTGCCTAAACTAATCAGCAACATATATCCCACCCTTGGTCTTGCTGTAGAAAGTTTCCATCTCAGACTTCCATTTTGTCAGAATATCAATACTTCCTTCATGGTGAAATTTTGACGTAAGCAGTACTAGTAAGTTTTTCTTTGCCATATACATGGTAAATGTTATATCTTCCTGAAATCCAAATATTGTACTACAATTTTCTGTTTTAAAATTGTAAAATTTAATTTAGAATTTTTGATTTAGTCCTGTGTACTGTTCCTGTACTGTTTTAGCAAATGCAATATCAAATGGAAACTGGTAAACTAAATATTGAATGTCACCTTCCAAGTAGTCTGGAAGATAGGAAAAATGAGCCTGTTCGTACCATCATTCAGTTTATTACTACACCAATAAAGCTTTGATGACTGAGTTCCATGATAAATGTCCAAATTAAAAGCAAAGTAAGTGCATCTATAAGAGCATAAATTTTATGCTACATTTTGATGTATCAGTTTTCCATAAGCCATTTATATTCCTGGGGTCACCATGAGAAATCCATGATAATTTTAGCAAGCCTATGAATGTTTTCAGTTCAGCTAGTGAGTTGTCATGATATTTTTTTTGTACCAGGAATCTAATTTATGACCTTGCACTTGCCAGACAGATTCTGAGCTATATCCCCAGCCCTTAATAAATATTTTAGAATATAGTTATTGGTGTATGCAGAACATTTTACTTGCATTTCAATCTTTGTGTATTTCATAGCATTTTGCAGCATTTCACCTGTTACAATTTCCAACACTGAATGGCATTCCTGACATTCTATCCGATACATTTCACCCCTGCCAAGACTCTCACTATATTTTCAGACCTAGTTCTAACCTTGGATTATTCCATTTGGTTATGTGACCATTTTGCAACATTTCAACTTGTCAAAGACATACTCATATTGCTGTATTCTTCTTCATCTGAATCAAGAAAGTCTGCATTTCCTATGTTGGTATCAGTTGCTTCTTGTTCCATTTCACTGTCACAGGAACTTTGGCTCCCATGGTCAACATCATCATCATCATCATCATCATACACCCACACCACTCTTCTGATATGAAAGCATGTATTTTACCATAATGGATCATCTTCATCATCTTTGCATGAATAACCTGATGATTTACTCCTCAAAAACTTGCAAATCTGGTTTTTCATGTGCCATTGTACTGAATTAGGTTGCTTCTACCAGAAATATCAAAAGAAAACTTTTTTTACCAGATTATGGAATGGTGTGCATCTATTGGACTCTCTGTGATGCTTGGGTAAACATATGCAAACCCAGTTTGATGGAGCATAGGTGAGCAAAAATCCCACTTCGCCATTTTTGCACATGTGCACACACACACCTTGCCAATTGTCATACCAAGTGGGTAAACATAGAAATTGGTTCCTAGCTGGGCATGGTGGTGCACACCTTTAATCCCAGCACTCGGGAGGCTGAGGTAGGAGGAACATTGTGAGTTCGAGGCCAGCTTGGGCTACAATGCGAGTGCAAGGCCAGCCTGAGCTACACAGTGCAACCCTGCCTCAAAAACCAGGGCTGGGAGTTTGGCTCAGTGGCTCAAGCGCCTGTCTGGCAGGCACAAGGTTATGAGTTCAATCCCTGGTGCCGCAAAAAAAAAAAAAAGTTCCTATATCCTTCAGGGAAAGATACTGAGATGCACAACCAGCTACTACTACGCTAACACCCAAGTTTACAGTGCAAACGTAAGGGATGGGTCTGCTGGACCCAGTACTATGCTCCTATTCCTTCATCCCTCATCCTCTTTTAAATGGTTCGAAAACAAATTTCACTTTATGTCTCATTTGGTTATTATACATTGTGGACAACCAAAGCCAGAATTATTAATGTTTTAGAGTACTAGTAGCTAGCCCTTGCAACCAGAATTGTGTGAGTGAGTGACTGGTGTATATTAGGCAGGTTCTCTGTCTTGAAGATTATGGCTCCACGTCAAGGTAAGTAGTCATTTCTAAAATGTTCCTATCTTACGTCTTTTATTAAAAGAAACAAGACAGGAAAAAATGTAACTAATGGACCAAGAATACAGCTCACAGGTAGAATTCATGCTTCACATCCCTGAGTTCAATTCCTAGCACCAAAAAGAATAACAAAAACAAAACAAAAAGCACAGAATTAAAGATAATATGCTATAGTAATTGGGTCTTTCAAAATACGATTCTTCTCTTTCAACATTACTCACAGGTAATAGTTATGTTAATTAAAGTAATCCGATGTTTGTGATTACACATTATTCAGTAAGTTTCTTTTTAATGGAATATATCTGTATCAAGAACAAAATAACACTTTTTATTTTAAAAAAAGAGTAAAATAAAATTTTAGAACTCAAAAAGATATTGAAGATCTTCAGATGCAATGTAGATCTGAAAGATTTTCAAGGGTATTTCTGAAAGATTTACTAATTTCACTGTATATACACATATATATGCAAATAACATATAATGTGTGTATATATATATATTTATGTATATCCTCTGCCATCTCCTGATGATAAAATTCTGTCTTTTGCTAAAAATGTTAGTCATGTTTGATGAGAAAAGTCAGCCATACTTTCACACTCTTTGCTGAGAAGCAAATAATAACTACAAGGTCAACATACCATTTAAGGTTAGCTGAACAGGCAATCTTGTAACCTTGATATATTTTTTCCTATTTGAAGATGTAGATATTTTCTGAAGAAATAAAATACTTTGGGCCAGTGATTTAGCTCAGTGTCTCAAGGTTTTGCCTGGTAAGTGCAAGGTCATGAGTTCGATCCCCAGTACAAAAAAAAAAAAAAAAAAGAAGAAGAAGAAGAAGAAGAGGAAGAAAGAAAGAAAGAAAATACTTCATTATTTGGCAAACAATCTTTTTCTGCTTCCTTAAACATTTTTCTCTTAAGTGAAAATATTCTTTTTTTGTTTCTCATAGCATGAAACTAATGTCATACAAACTTACCATGCTTTTCTTTAAATTGTATAACAAGTACTTTTTTATCTACTCTTAGCAGTTGTTAAAGTAAATATTGAAAAAAATTTATGTCTCATCTCCTCAGGATTTTTTAGGTTTTTTTTTTTTTGGTGATTTTTATTTTAAAGAGAGTAAAATCAAGCAAAATAAAACAGAATAAAGCCAATCAAAACAAAACAATGTAAGTGATACAGAACCTCAAAACAAGATAATAGGAAATCAGCAATGGTTACCTTAATGCCTCTTGTTGTCTTCAAAATAACTGCCCAAAATTTCAGACATAGTTAAAATCAAACAAAACAACAGAATAGAACCAATAAAAACAAAACAATGAACATAATAAAGGACTTCAAAAAAAGATAATAGTAAATCCAAAATGGCAATCATAATACATCTTGTTATCTTTGGAATATGCCCATGCCATTGAATATAATAAAATCAAACAAGACAAAACAGAAAAAACCCAACTAAACAAAGTAATGAAAATGACACAGGACTTTGAAACAAGATAATAGGAAATTAACAATGACTATCACCTTCAGAAGTAGATCCCCCATAGATGCTACGTTGTGTATTGTTATCCTCTGAATAGATGATCAGACTACTGGCTTTAGGACTGCAAAGTCAGTGAAACACTAAATATGATAAGCATTAAGTTGTATTTTACCTCAACAGCTATCATCGCAGCCTGTGTTTCCCCATGTCAGCCAGTCACTTACAGGGGGTTGTAGGGACCTTGACCCTTCTTGTCTCCCACTCACATACCAGAAGGGGCTGGCATCTGGTCTTCCCCCCAGTGGACTGTGCATGGCACTGACTCTCAAGGAGGGTTTGGCTTTTTGTTTTTAGTTACATTCAATACAGTGACTTCAAAGTCCATCTGATCATAATATTTACTTTCTGTTTGCAAGAGAGAGAAAGCCAAACTCAAGACAAGTTAGTCAAAGAGATTAGAAGAATATTGGAATATTTCCCACTGCAGAAGAGGAATAAAATCGGGCCTGAGGAAAACTGGAAAGAGCTCTCTCTCCCTTCATTTTTTCTACTGTGGTTCAGCGTCTTCCATGTTGCATGGGAAATGGCAAACAAGGATTCCCAGCATACATTTCCCATGGTGCCCACTTTTCTTCCATTAAGATTCAGTCTAAGAACTTCCAAGACAGAGATCTAACTGATCTGGTTTATGACAGGTCAAAAAAGAGGAAACGAAGGCCACCAAACACTGACAGGGTGTCAAAAGTTCACTCCCAGGGGTGTCTTTATGGGCAATGACTCCACCAGAACAAGGGTATTAGGAGAGAATGAATTCCCACCACATATCCAGCAGAGTGCTAGCTCTGAATTCATATGACTGCCTTTCTTTGAACATTTACACAACAAAAATAATTTTTTATCACTCCATGCTCCTTTTATCATTTGTGTTTCTTTTTTCTTCCTTATTTCATTACATACTCCCTATAGACAAGGAGACTCTTATTTATCCTTTTAATTATCTTACTCCTGGTACATTATCCAGCACACTGAAGTAGAAGAATAAATATTTGTTAAGAGAGTGACTTCAAATATATTCAATAAAGTGATCTGGTTTTCACTTATGGACTATTACTACTTTTAAAAAAAGTATTAGTTCATCCTCAAACTCAAGAAAAAATAAGCCTTTTTCCCAACTGCTTTATGAGGAAAACCTTTTCCTTTCTCTTTCAAAATGTACCAAATGCTATGTTGGAAATAACTAACAAACAGAAAAATGAATAAAACTCTTCCTTCAGAGTTGAATATTAACTTATTGATGTTGTTACTTCACTTTTAGATGTATGTTTCTATATAGTTATTTCCACATGTTCTCCACATGCCAAAATAATAAACATCTTTAAAATTGGCTCCTTCCCTATTCCTTGTTTCTTTCGGATCCACCCCCATGATGCAAGTGGAAACTCTTCATGTGTATTTGATTACATGAAGCAGCTTGTATATTTCCTTATACTAATTACAGTGACTCTAAAATTTATAAACTATTTCCTTCTTCACTCTATTTGCCATGTTCTCACGCTATTAGTTACACATCCCCGATAACATAAGTGGAGCATAGAAACACTTAAAATACATAAATAAGGGGGTTTAACCACGTTAATTTTCAGGATTTTATATACAAAATGTATTTGAATCTCAAAATTTATAAAAGGTTGTTTATACAAACATTCTAAAGAATTCATAGTTTAAGAAAAGAGTGACAAAATCTTTCAGTCAGACCAGAATGAATATGTGTCTCACTGTTGTAAACTGTTTTACTCTTTAAGATTTAAGAAGCCATGTTTTTCTTTTCAGTTGGCTTGCTTGTCATTGTGAGGTTTGAACCCAGGACCTCATGTACGCTAGGAAAATTCTCTGCCACCAAGCTACACTGTCAGCCCTATAAACTGTCCTTTCTTTGACTTTTGTGTAAGTTCCTCACAATTTTGTCAGTCCTTCCCTTTTCATCATCAAAACACCTACATCTTTTAGTCTGCCCAGCCACATCAGTTAACCAGTCCATGCTCTACGGGACATTGATTTAATCCTTATAGGAGGGTTCACCTGTTTAAAAAGTTTTACTGACCCTGATGAGTGACTGTAATGATAGTCCCAGGACAGGATCAGGATGGGCCATAGCCAAACTTTAAAACTTCCATAAAATGAAATTTAGTTGGTGACTGCTTCAGAATTTTTACATAATACTCAATGGAATCATTCTGTTAGAAGGGAGCACTATGGGGCTTTTTGTGATTGCAATTGCCTAGCAAATGCACTGTTTTTCTGTAGTTTTGAGAGGAAATTTATTTGGAGTAGCTCTGGGACAATGGTGGAAATAAAGCCAAACCACCCCTTGGTACATCGACTGACTATTATACTTTCCAAAAATTGTAGTATTTGGTCTAAGAAGTTGATTTGATTTTTTATTCTGACTTTCTTACAAATTTCCACCGTTCCAATTCTGGTCACAGTTGTTTTAGCTTTTTCCTGAAATAAAAAATCATCAGCATAATTCATGATTCTAGAACACTACTTTTTAAAAGATTTTAACAGAAATAAAAATAAAAACAGTTTTTATGTAAAGCTGGCTTAGTCACTTTTCATTTTATCAACTGAAAATAAAAGAAACAATACTATAACTTAGACATCTTTTGCCTACTTTGGAAGGAAGGAATGAAAAGCATTACTTCATGATTCAGACCAAAGATCTCAGTCTTAGATTCTGCTTGATCTCTTCTGACATACATCTGATAGTGTCAGGTAAATATCAGGTAGCATCAGGGGGTTATGTGGGGCAGTGGAGCAACTCCACACTCTAAAGCACACAATTAGCCGGGCGTGGTGGCGCACGCCTTTAATCCCAGCACTCGAGAGGCTGAGGTAGGCGGAGCGTTGTGAGTTCGAGGCCGGCTTGGGCTACCACGAGAGTGCAAGGCTGGCCTGAGCTACACAGTGCGACCCTGCCTCAAAAAACCAGGGCTGGGAGTTTGGCTCAGTGGCTTAAGCGCCTGCCCTGGCAGGCATGAGGTTGTGAGTTCAATCCCCGGTGCTGCAAAAATAAATAAATAAATAAAGCACACAATTATGCATCTCAAAATAGCTAAACTGTCAGATAGCTAGAGAAAATAAAATTCCTTGAAGTTTGTACTTCATCTCACTCATACTATTTTTTCCCTCTGCCTCCCATCTAGATTCCAGTATAAAATAACTGCTTAATAAATGTTTCCTAAATGGATAAATAAAATGGAGTTCTGAATGTAGTTTATTATCAACTGTCACAAAAGTATATCACAGTAAGCAAGACATTTCTCTAATATATTTTATCACCATGTTCTCAGACTGTTCTTCTGTGTGTGTGTGTATATATATATATATATATGTGTGTGTGTGTGTGTGTGTATATATAGTCTTTTATTAATTTCATGATTTTCATAATTGTTCATAATTACGTTTGAGAAAAAATATGCTGCTTATATATTCATACTTAAGTTTTTCATATAATTTAAGTACCTAAAGACATGCACATTTTCCACATTGTATTAAAACATGCATTTTATTTCAGGTCAATTTTTTATAATCAGAAGTTATTTATAAAATTTATGAATCTTGATATCATAGTGTTACAATGATTTTAAAAATACTTTACATTTAAATATAGTACATGTGGGTATAGAAATATATATCTCAATTATTCTTTCATGTTTCTATCAGTATACATTTTATATACACCAAGTTAGTAAACCAGCAAAATAAAATAGTCATTAACCTGTATTGCTTCCATTGTTTTGTTTCTATTGGTTTTATTCTGTACTATTTTTGTTTGATTTTATTATGCCTGATGGTATGGGCAGTTATTTTGAAGTTAACAAGAGGCATTATAGTAACCATTATTGATTTCCTTTGTATCTTTTTTTTGAAATCGTGTACCAAGTTCATTGTTTTGTTTTGATTGACTCTATTCTGTTTTATTTCATTTGGTTTTATTCTCTTCAAAATAAAAATAATAGTTATTAAGCCCTCCTTATAGCTCCACAGCCCAGACACAGTCTGGTATAGCGACTGGCTGCAGCTCTAGGTGTTTCCAGATGGGAGGATGGTGAGGGTGGGAGGATGTGAGAGGATGAGAAAACAAAGAAGAGACAAAAGCTGGGGTCAGGTGGAGCTCTTACTCCCCTGATGGGAGAGAAGAAACTGCTCAACCATTGTAACACATTTATTTATATACTCAGAAGGATGGTGTCAATTTCAACTCCACTGCCTAGCAACTTGTTTGCCTGTCTGGCCTTGCTCCCTTGCCTTCTTGGAGCTGGAACAGCTTGTTCACAAGCTTTGTTTTGCACTCTCTGTGTTTTCAGGGCTGGCCTTGCTTTAGCCCCAGCTTCAATGGCTCCCTACAGTCTAGATGATCTTATCAAAACGACTTGCTCATCATACAGTGTAAATGTGGTTTGATGAACTTATAGCCATAATTCACCAGTGTGGCCTTCAATCCATATCCTGAGTTTGCACAAATAACTTAATGGCAGAAGATAAAGATGAGCACATCTGACTTTACTACACCACCCTCCACTACCACCCTCAAGCTGTCATTCTGGCTTATATTCCCTATTTAATTCTTAAGTCCTTGCTGAAGTCTTTTTATTCCTTTTCTTTTTTTTCCCCTTCTCTTAATATTTTCTCATACTGGAAACTGGATTGGGTATCTTCATCCAGTGGCATAACTATTGGCATGAAGAATGACAACAGTTGAGTATTCTCACTCTTACACTTACGATAGCTAGTACCTTGATCATCTTCATCTTCATGGTCATTGTCATTCCCTGACCATCACCCTCCCATACACATAGACCAACTATCCTTTCTCCAAAATTCACTGACCTTCCCATTGCAAAACTTAATAATGGTTAGAAACATTAACTCTGGATTTGTTGGGTTCAAATCTTGACTATACTACTTAGGATCCATTTAATCTTGGACAAATTAGCAGGCCAAGCCTTATAACAAGGAAATAATGTTAGAGAGACAGGCAGACAGGCAGACAGACACATATGTACATACCATACATACATACATACACAGATCTTAAAGAATTATTGTAAAGATTTTGGTAATTAGCTTTCTGTCACCATAACAAAATCCCCAAGGAAAACAAGTTAATTGAAGAAGAACTTGTTTTGGCTCATGGCTTCAAAGAATTCAGTCTGTGGTCAGTCAGCTCCATTGCCTTAGGCTGTGGCAAATCAGAAACATCGTGTTGGAAGGATATTGTTAAACGGAAGTTAGTCACCTTATGGAAACCAGGGAGCAGAAAGAGTGAAACAGACTATGCTAGGGGACTTTCTCCTTCTAATTTTGTTCAACCCAAGCACCCAGCCTATTGGATGTACCACCCACATTCAGGGTGAGAATCCTCCATCAATCTGCTGTCCTACATGCCAATCATCTCTGAAAACACCATCACAGAGAGCCATGTAAGTGTGCTTTACTAATTTCCTATGTGTTTCTCTATCCAATCAAGCTGACAATTATGACTAATCATCGCATGGATTAAATGAGGTAATATATACAAAGCACTTAGAACAACAGTGTACAAAATGCATTCTTAAGAATGTCATTCTTAAATACGTTATTCCCATTTTTTCTTATGTTTTAGGATATATACATTACAGTTATAAAATCACAAGATATAAAAATAAAAGAAGCTTGAAAATCAACTTGCCAAAGGCTAAAAGTATTCAAATAACTACAAGAATAGGTTAGTCAGCTACCCGCTACTATAACAAATATCTGACATAATCAATATAAAAGAGAAGAAGTTTATTTGTACTCACAGTTTCAGACTTTTCAGTCCATTGTTGCTTGGCCCTATTGCTTTGGGCCTGTAGCAACACAATCCATCATGGCAGGAACTCTGGGGCAGAGGAAGGCTGTTCAATTCATGGTGACTGGAAAGTCAGGAGTAAGAAAAGAAGGGTCTGGGGACCAAATTTTCTTTCAAGGTCTGCTCCCAACTAACCTGACCTTCTTCCCCATATTTTAAAGGCCCCATTCTTAAAGGTTATACTATCCCCCAATAGCACCATGGGCTAGGGATCAAACCTTTCACACGTGAGCTTTGGCATCTTTCTAGATCCAAACCATAGATAACATAACTGATGTGACTGACACAAACCTCAGGATAGGGCACAAGAAGAGAGAGCGGTGGTGATCTAACTAGAGATCACCTTAGCTGCTGCTCAGAGTGAAAAATATTGCTGTCATGTGAGACTGGGATCTGATATTTCCAGATATTCCAGTTTTTCAAATGAAGCCAGACATTGGCTGAACCCCAAATTGGATGAGCAAAGGATTTAGGTACTGTATTGTGCTGAGTGCTTTCACACTGCTTACATTCTTAGCTACAGTTTATTTAGAAAAGAACCAGAGGTCATTTACGCTCAGGGTTCAGAAAAAGTAGTGAACTGAAATAAGTTTGCTGTTTTTATGGATAAGTGTGAAAGACACGAGTAATAGACTTGGAGCAATGCCACCAGCTTCTAAGGTGCTGGCAGACTTGGGGAGGGTAGCAAAGAAAAGATAGAAAATCAGCTTCTTGTTTGGCCCCACTGGGCTGCAGGAAGGGAGGCAGGTTCTCCGCTGGACAGCATAACTGATGCCAATAAGACTCTCCATTTTTAGGCCATCCTTTTCCCAACCTTCAGCTGCAGGAACAGGTTGTTTTGGGGTTTTTTGTCCTAGGTTTATTCATACTTCTGGTTTAGAGGCAACAGCCTGTCTGGAACATGTGAGAGGCAACAAGGAAACCCAAGGAAGTCATGTCATTCTTCTGGACCTGAAGTTCTTCTCTGTCTCTTGCTGTCTGGGATGATCAAGGTGTCATGTTGTAAGTTACCCTCATGAGAAGTTCAGGTGACAGATGAGTAGCCATCGTGGAACTGAGGTCTTCAGTCTAAAACTCCAGAAGCAATGAATTCTGCCAGCAGTTAACTAGCTAAGCAGAGGATCACTTCCCTCTTGAGCCTGCAGATGATTTCACCTTAAGCATTGACCATTGACCATTGTATAATAATAAAAACCCCTGAGGCACAAATCCCTGCTAAGTCATATCTGGAATACTATGCCACAGAAACTGTGAAATAAAAATATATGTTGTTTTAAGCCATTAAGTTTGCAGTAATTTGGGGCTCTGGATGTGGCTCAGTGGTAGAGTTCTTGTCTTGAAGATATAAGGTCTGGGGTTTGAGTCTCAGCACCATCAAAAAGAAAGAAAGAAAAAAAGAAGAAGAAGACATTTGCAATAATTTGTCATGCTGCAGTAAAAAAAAAAAAAAAAAAGGTGTTTTTTTTTTAAATTGTGCGTGTTTGAAGTACATAAAGTTTGCACTCCTGTGTGGAGTTGGCACATGTATATAACACATTTTAATTCCTTTTCTCATTCCCTTACCCTCCCCTTACTTCCCCTTCCCTCCATCTCTTGATCCTCTTCCCTTTTGAGAAAGATCCCTCTCCCTACTTCCTATTATCTATCTTTTATTTTGTTCTTTGTTTATAATTTGAGTTAAAAAAAAAAGGAAGGGGATCAAGAGATGGGTGGAAAGGAAAAAGAGGAAAAAAGAATGAAAAAAGAAATTAAGATGTGTTATGCACATGTACCAACTCCCCTTAGGGAATGTGAGTGCTAAGTACTACAAACATGTGCTAATAAGAATAAATTAATTAAGTAAGTAAAATTATGTTAAAGACTGCAGTCGCAGCTCAGTGGTAGAGAGCTTACTTAGCAAGTGTAAGGCTTTATGTCCAATCCTGGCACTGCAAGTAAATAAAATAATTTAAATTCTTTATGGAAGATCTGTAGTGGTACTATGCCTTTTTTCTACCTTCCAGAATCAAGAAAGGAGAATAACTAGACTTATTACTAACACTAGAAGCTAAAATACAAAGCAGTGTTATGTCAAGGATTTACAGAAAATCTGAAATTTCATGCATAACCAAACTATTGTACTATATTTGCATTTCAAGTATAGGAGCAACTATCTCAGACCCACAAAATGTAAGAGTACCACCATCTAGAATTGAGGGAAGAATGAATAAGGAAGGAAGGAAAGAAAGAAGGAAAGAAGGAAGGAAGAAAGGAAAGAAGGAAGAAAGGAAGGAAGGAAAAGAAAGGGTAAAGAAGGAAAGTAAGAAAGAAGGAACTGATTAAGCAAGTAAGCAATGTAGCACATTTCCAGTAATTGAAACTGGTTGATAGTTTCATGGAAGTCATTATACCATTTTTCTACTTTGGAATATGGTTAAAAATTTGTATAATAAAAAGTGATTTATTTATGTAGAGAATTATTCTGGGTCTGTGGTGCAGAAAGGATTGGAGGTTCTATAAATATGAAGATAGCTATCAGGGGCAGCTGCAGTAAACCAGGCAGGACGCAGTGTTTTTGACTGGGTGAGTGGCAGCTGAGTTGCACAGAAGATATCAAAAGTAAGCAACAGATGTGAGAATTTGCTACAGTGGTGTGAAAAAAAAAGTTTAAGGATGATGAAGAATCACATATAACTGCCAAGTTTCTGACTTGAAGTACTTGTGAAAGGAAAGATGGGAGAAAGTTCAATTCTAAGTGAAGATAGATGCAGGGGAAATCTGGTTTTTAATATGTGAAGCAACCAAGTGAAGTTACATAGCACAGGATATGAAATCTGGAATTTAAAAGCAGTATTGAGGTTGGAAGTGGTAAGGTATGGAAGTTATATAAATATTATATGAAATCATGGGAATGGGTAAGAGAATTTAAAATAAAGAGAGAAAAAGGCCAGGATAGGGTCCTAAAAATTTTAAGCATTTACAAGTCAGCTCAAGATGATTTTTCTTAAAAGTAGCAAGCAATGGGAATTCCTACTACCCAGATTTCTGTTTCCAAATGCCACTTATTCATTAATTAGTTAATTAGGTGTAATTAATTAATGAGTAGGGTGGGTTTTTAATCCAGTGTGGCTGGTATCCTTGTAAGAAATGCCAGAGACACACAGAAGAATGTCATGTGACAACAGGCAGAGAGACTAGAGTCATCCAGCTGACAGCCAGGGAACATCAAAGATTGCCGGCAACCAACAGAAACTAAGAGATAAGGAAGATAAGGCTCCCACAGAATCTTCAGAAAGAGTATGGTCCAGCTAACACCTTTATTTTTGTAGATATCTATCCTTCAGAACTATGAGGCAAGTTTCTGTTGTTTAAGTTCTGTTGTTTAAGTCACCCAATTTTTGATAATGTGTTGTAGCAGCACTGGGAACCTGCAGGGACTCCCTTAGCCAAATTGTGGAAACTATGAACATTAAAATAAAAAATGATATTAACAGACTATAGTTCATCGAATAAAATAGAAACCATGAATCCAAAGAGATGCAAGTAAATGAATATGTTGGAAAATTAACAAAGAACAGCATCTTAACTTCCAACAAAACCCTTATAAAATTACAAAGTGAAGAAGAATAATTTTCAGTGGAGAAACTTAGCTGGCACCACCTCAATTAAGTGATAAAAGTGAAAATCCTTAATGTGATACACTGAAATCATTTGATAGGCTGTAATGGAAAAAACAGAGTGCTATTTCAGTGATATTTCCGGCAGTGATATATAACCTAAGTCTAATCATGAGGAAACAGATAAACCAAAATTGATGAACATTCTGCAAAATAACTAGTTGGTGATCTTCAAAAGTGTGAACATCATGAAAGTGGGAAAAAAGACTGAAAAATTGTTCTGAATAGAGGAGACTAATGAGATATAACAACTAAATGAAACACTATCACGAAATTGATCCTTTTGCAATATGAGACAATTTTGTCACAACTAACAAACCTGAAATGAACACATGTATCAGTTTCCCAAAATGAACAGCACTACTTTATAATATAAACATGAAGTAATAAAACAGTTTTAAAGCTTGAATGAAGTCTGAGGTTTAGGTGATAATAACATATCAGGAAATACACATTAAAATACTGAGAAGAGCTAGGAATGTATTTCAGTGGCACAGCACCTGCCTGGCAAGTGCAAGGTCCTGAGTTCAATTCCCAGTACAAAAAAAAAAAAATTGAGACAAGCTAGGGCATCGTATCTAGGAACTTTTTCTTAAATGGCTCAGAAAATAAAAATTTGTTGCCTTTGCAACTTTTCTGAAAGTTTATAATTGTTAGTTTAAAAAACTTAACCTTTTGTAAATGAGGCACCTTTTGATAGATAGTACAAAATATCAAGTTCTGGAGTATATAAAACCCCTGTCCACGGAATTAATAATCAAAAAAAAAAAAAAAAGAGTTGAGACACATACATACCTGTTAAGTCAAATTACCCCAAGTCAAATTTGACTAGAAATTTCTAACACAATTATTACCACCCACTTACAACACCATTTACTAAGGAACATTCAGACCCCTTAAAAAGTAAGTGTCCTAGCCTGGCATGGTGGCGCATGCCTTTAATCCCAGCACTCGGGAGGCTGAGGTAGGAGGAGTGTTGTGAGTTCAAGGCTGGCTTGGGCTACAACGCAAGCACAAGGCTGGCCTGAGCTACACAGTGCGACCCTGCCTCAAAAAAATTTAGAAAACCAGGGCTGGGAGTTTGGCTCAGTGACTTAAGCACCTGTCTGACAGGCGCGAGGTTGTGAGTTCAATCCCCGGTGTTGCAAAAAAAAAGTAAGTGTCCTATCTTTGCTGAATTTACACTTCTGGCTTTATGAAGAATCTTTTATGATTATAATTAATCTCCTGGTACCTAGGATGGAATTAAAGATAACAGTTTTTCCATTGGCTGCGCAAAACATGTTTGTAAAAGCAATATTAGCAAAGAAAAATGGAGCTCCGACAGAAATAAAGAACTCTCTTTTACACTCACTCTAATTCCAGATAAAGCAGATTTACGTTAGCATGTATTATCCAGAGCAGCAATCATTCAACAGAGCTATTTTCTAAGAGACAGAAAGTGCCCAAAGTAAATGTGTTAGGTTGTTTTTCAAGAGTCCTTATAAAGTAGCAGAATGAAATGATCACTAGAGGGCACAGCTGGGTTATTCTCAGACATGACTATAGAAGGAAATGTCTCAATTTTATATCTCAAAGGGTTTATACCATCACTTCACCCCTGAAATACAAAAGATAAATGACTTTATTTCCAGGAAGATGGAATTGTTTGCCTGCTACAAATGATTTAATGGTGGTGGGGAAAAAAAATGCCCAAATTAAGACATTCTCTCATTTCGGGATTCCACGATCATTTACAATTTTCTTTCGTTTCTCAGGTCATACCTATTGTATTGCAACACTTAGAGTTCAATAATGATATCTACTCATTTTTAAGTTCCACTTCGTCATTTTTATCTGTTTGGGTATTTTTCAAACTGCTAGTCAGCCCTGCAGACATCACTGCCTTGCTGCAATCTTTCCACTTACTTTGACTCTTAACTTTTTATTAGGAATTAACCTTGAAATATCACCCAAAAAATTGAGTAACACAGAAAAATCACTTCTACGCTATCCTTACGGCTCAATGCCAGTGCTTTGAAATCTCAGTACTTAATATTCTGTAGAATTTCTTGTTTTCAACTAGGTCTCCTGTCCTGTTA
>RJWM01020527.1:0-36994 GCA_004363535.1 Dasyprocta punctata
CCGGAAAGAAAATAGAAGAAATCCTCCAAATTGGATCAGAACACAAATTAACATTATAGTTCCCCAGAAATGTTAACCCATTCCCGCAAAGCCAATTTTTATGCTGCGGCCTTTTCTTAGAAGACGTCCTCCTTGAAGATCTATCTTCTTCCATGTTTGGACCTTGTCAACAGAACATGGCTAGAGAAGGACGCGGCAAGTAGCCAGGTTTTCCTCTCTCTTGGCTGTAGGGGTCGACTGCCTGGATTGCTGAACTCTCTGGACCTGATTGTGAGGAACAGCTTCTCTATGCCACTGCCATTGTAGAAGCTGCTGTGGCCACTGCCATTCTGGAACCTGGTGTAGCCACCACCCTTTTGAAACCTCCTGTGGCCTCTGTCACCATTCTGGAACATGGTGTTCTGTGACTTTTTCCTCCAAGCAAACTCTTTCACTTTTGCTGGCTTCAGGCTGCAAAGGGTGGAGGACCCCTGCTTCCTGGGATGCCACCAGGCCATCTTTTTTATTTCTTTGTTCTTTCTCAGCAATCCAGGTCTCAGCTCTATCTTTACAGTCCACAGCTTCCTGGCCAAACTCACAATGTTTTAAATCACCATGCTGGGTGCTTTTCTCTTGATTCCCAACATAAATCTGGCTAAAAGCCCCCAACAGTAGCCAGGCCAGCATTTCTACATTAGGCTGCCTTGAAATTTCTTTTTCTAGACTAATCATCCTTTGCCCTTAATCTCAGTCTCAGGCAAAGTCTCTGGACATGAGTAAAATGCAGACAAACTTTCTGCAGCCATAACACACATTGTGTGGAGTCCAAAAGCCAATGCAGTCCTTCTTCTCAGCAGAGACTTCCTGAGCCTGGTCTTTACTGGCAGGCTATCAGTCTTCTGATCTCCTGGGCTCTGACCAGAATCTCCTATACAGAACAACCTAAGCTGTTCCAGTGCCAATCTTTCCAAACTCTTCCCATAAGCCATTCCCAAAGGCTCTTGAACCACATGGTCAGGTTTACTCACAGCAATGACCCGACTCCTCTGGTATCAAATTCTGTCTTAGTTGCTTTTCACTCATTGTTGAAACAGAAAACCTGACACCCAAAATTAGGGAAGGAAAGGTTTATTTCTCACAGTTTCTCAGGAGTTTCAGTTCCCACTTAGTTGGCTCCAAGGCAGCATGGCATGGTGGGACAGCCATTCATGACAGCCACCAAACAGCAAGGTGAACCAACAAGAGAAAGACAGAGACAAGAATTCTTTCTGCCCTTACTCTGTATGTTGGCTCCACCCCTGGGTGGGTGCAGCACTCACACCACCAATCCCAGTGCTAGACAACAAACCAATCATGAACACCAGACTCAGCCTCGTCCAAATTATGAGTCCTTGGGGGGAACCAGGATCAACCAATACACTTGTGAGATATTTATCAGAAATATTTATCTTTTCAAAATGCCAACTTGTAGATTCATTGATTCTATGTATTATTACTTTAGTCTCAATTTCATTAACTGCTATGCTGATCTTTATTTCTTTCTTTCTACTGATTGGGATGTGGTTTATTCTTGTTTGTCTAGACATAGAGGTGATGCATTAGGTATTTTATTTAACATCACTCTGTTTTTCTGATGAATTCACTTACAACTTATAAGTTTCTCAATTAGAATACTTTCATGTGCCACAGACTGTGATATAGTGTGTTTTTATTAGAACTCTATTCTAGGATTTGTTTCATATTGTTTCCTCATTTCTTCAGTGATACACTGGTTATTCAAGACTGTATGAATTTCTGTAGTTTATACTTAATATGATTTTATTCATTAGCACGTTTGCCATACATAATGATTATATTCATCATGGTTGTGATGGTTTGGGTTTAAAATGTCTTCCAAAATTCTTTTACATGTGAAAAGTGGTTCAGTTATAAGGGCTCATCAGAGTACTCATCCCTCTGAACACTCTAGTGCCTGAATATGCCATTAGGATTTGGAGACTTGTTGGACATGGGTCAAAGAACTGGGATCATTATTGTGATCATAACTAACCATGTGACTTAGAAGGTTGGCCATTTGCAGACCAGGTATGAAGAGAGCAGGGCCACACCAGCAGGCAAGCCCAGTCTGAGAACCAGCACCATGTGCAGGCGGCCACCTGATTGGAACAGACAGCCACCAGCCTCTCCTCGTGAGTCAGCACCATTCACAGACTGGGGATAGAGAGAACAAGGCCACACCAACAAGGAAGCCTAGTCCAGGAACTAGCACCATTTGTGGACCACTGCTGGACTGGAACAGACAGACCCTGGCCTCTCCCTGTGAGTCAGTGCCATTTGTGGACTGGGGGTGGAGACAACGAGGCCACACTGGCAAGCAAGCCCAGTCTGGGAGCCAGCACCCTGTTCAGGTCACCACCAGACTAGAACAGATAGATTCCAGACCTTCTGATGCCTGGGCTGACAAACAAGAAGTACCAATCCCCTCCACCTGCAGTCATAAGTGACTGACTTATCTAGAGAAACACAGCCTATGATGATAGTTATGGAGGTGAAATGCAATTGGATCCCTGTGGTGTTTTGGTTTTTCACTAACATTGCAGGTCTAGGGCCAGTGGTTTGATCATAGGTTCAGAGGGTAATGGTATGCAGTGTGACATCTATGGGGGATCTCCTTCTGAAGTTTGCAGCCATTGTTATTCCCTATGGTCTTTTTTTGGAAGCTCTATACAATTCCCATTGTTTTGTTGGGTTGGGTTTTATTCTCTTTTGTTTTGTTTGATTATGTCAAATCCGATGGCAGGAGCAGCTATTTCAAAGAAAGCAAGATATATTATGGTAGCAATTTTGGATTTACTATTGACTTGCTTTGAAGTTCTTTATTGCATTCATTGTTTTGTTTTTATTGTTTCTATTCTATTCTGTACTGTCTGATTTTTACTATGTCTGAAGTTATCTGCAGTTATTTTAAAGACATCAAAAGGTACTGTGGTATCTATTGTTGATTTTGTAATGTCTTGAAGTCCTATATCTCTTACACTGATTTGTTTTGATTGGTTTTATTCGGTTTTATCTGCTTTAAAAATAAAAAAAGCTTTTGAAGTCCATTTGAGAGAATTTGGGAAGTTTAGAGAAGCAGGTAAAAGAAACTCTCTAATAATATAAGTAGTCATTGATGCACCACACTGGCTAGAGCTCAAAAGACAAGAATGCAGCAGATAAGTGCACTGTAAATGTGAGGTTCAGGAAGTTTCATTTGTGAGCACAGACTCCATTGGGAGTTGAACTACAGACCATGTGTGTCATAGTCTGGCAGAAAATTTGTCTGTATTTTCCCCATGTTCTGAAACATTTAAGGAGACAGAGATTAAAGGCAGCAGGCTAACTAACCTGGCAGAGGAAATTTCAAGGCAGTACAATGTCCAGGCTGTGGAATGAATACTTCTAGTAGTTTTCAGCTAGGTATACAGTATGAAACAGGAGAAAAAATCAGAGGTGAATAATTTTAAAAGTTTACAGTTTGGTCAGAAGGACTTTCAAAGGACATCTACAAAGTTAGGACCTTGGTTGATGAAAAAAATAGCATTTAAAAGAATCTATGTATTTCACATAAGGAAAATAGGGAAGATGGATTGAAGGCATCTCAGGAATCATCAAGACTCCACATTCCGACTTTCAAGGGTACACACTATAAATCTTTTATTTAAGAGGACAACCAATGGTCCTCTACTCTAGAAGAACCACTTAGAGAATTGTTCCCCAGGATTTATTCTACAGTGCTCAGCTATCAAGATTCTCAAAGATTGCTGCAGCCATTATCCAAGGAGATTTGGCTACTGCTCCCACTGGTTTCATTAATGTGGTGTGACGTTTTCAAACATGTAGAATGCAACAGTAATAGGGCCAAAACGTCTTCCATCCGGATTTCAGAAGAAGATGTGGGAGGTCAGGCATTGTGCCCCTCAGAGGAAAGATCATAAAGATGTGAAACTGAAGCCAAAAGTGCTGTGTAGAGAAACCTTAGGAAGTTAAAGATGTCAGGAACATAAAATATCTGCTGACAATACCTGCAGGTAATGAGCAGTTTTACCTCAAGGAATAGGCCAGAGGGGTTGCTACCTGCCATCCCATGGGAACAGGACTGCACAACTCCTTTGGTGCTCAAATTTCAACATAACCTACTCCAGGTGTGTCCTCCAAATACTTCCATGTGTGTGGAAGATGACTGTCTGATGAGAGCACTGTACTCACTGAATATGCTGTTACGAGTTAGGGCCCAGTTGGAATTGGGCCATTGAGGCATGACCTGAAAGGAAGTATTCTTGTCCCTGAATCCTCCATTCATTTTTTTTGCTTCCTGTCCACCATGATGTGACCAGAATCTTCCACTATGCCCTTCTGACATGTCATTTCTGCCTTGAATCTAGCAGACCATGAACTGAAACTTTGAACCAAAATATATCTCTTCTACATCAAGTTGTTGTGTTTTATATTTATATTCTCTTGTGAGGTCTTTTATCTCCTCTTTGAGTTTTGAAGGATAACCTTGTAGGATATAGTAATCAGGATCACCAATTATTTTCTTTCATGGCTTAAAATAAGTGTTTTCAAGCCCTCCTGGACTTCATTGTTTATGCTGAGAAATCTGCTTTTATTCTGATGAGTTTGTCATTATGAGTTGGAAATTACTTATCTCTAACAGATTTCTGGGTTTTTTTCTGAATTTTTGGTATTTTGACTGCGAGGTGTTATAGAAAAGCTCTTTTGCAGTCATATCTGTTTGGGATTGTAAAGGCTTGCTTTACAGGGGTCTCCATCTGCCTACCCATGCTTGGGGAGATCTCTGGAATAATTGCAGTAACCGAATTTTTTATGCCATTAAACTATATTTCTTTACCATTTGTTAGGCCAAAGAGTCAGAAATTCTTTTGTTTTACATTTATACAAGAGTTCTTGAATAATCTGTTCACTTACATATTTTTCTGTATTATTGTATGAATTTCTGGTATGTTAACCTTTTCTTGAACTTCTGATATTCTTTCTTCTGATTCATCTTGCCTACTGCCAAGCTTTCCATTAGTGTTTACTTGACTTATTGAGGTTTAGTTTTGAGGATTTTTTCCTGGTTGTTTCTTAGAACTTTTATTTCTTTACCAACTTGATTTTTCATATTCTGTATTGTCTTCCCCAATTCACTCACCTGTTTATCTTTTCCTTGTTCTCATTGATCATTCTAATTATTGGGTTTTAAAACTTTTTATCTGGAATTCCATCTAATTCAGTATGCATGGATAGTTTTGAGTTTTAAAAGTATCTTGTTACCTTGTTTGTCACTATGCTCATGTTTTTGTGTTGAGTTTTACAGAACAATGGGGATGGATATCTGTAACACGTATTATGTAGGAATCTTTTTAGTGAGTAGGTTTATCTTTGGTATATAACCCGAATTATGGCTGTAACTGCATTTGAAAGTTTTCTCTTAGTCTATTCTTGGTGCTAGGTTCAGTTCCTAGTATTTCTTTGAGTAGAGAGTAACAATGGATAACATCAATAATTGAGAAAAAAATCATAGATTATTATATAGCTAAGAATATGTTTTAAAAGATTTCTAATTCACTAACCTACCAAAAGACAGAGAACATAATAAAGTATAATATGCAAGAAAGATCAGACTTAATGTTATTTGCATTAATACTGAATATATACATAAATGTGTATATGAGATTTAAATTGGAAAGAATAGCAGAAATACAGAAGATAGTATAGCAAGGAAGAAATCAGAGAAAGGAATGGAATATAAATTGGAATTGAAAGAAGAAATAAGTAGATTGGATACAAATGTAAAACTAGCAGTAAAACATGGTTTGATATCCCCAAGAAGTTAACATTGCTGTGAGAATATGTGACAGTGAAACATTTAATATTACTAAATAAAAAAAATACACTCATGTATCTCCACACACATGTGCATCCCCACACACATACATAATAATACCCAAATCTAGTCAAAACAAAAATACAAATGAGGACAAAGAAGAGGAGGAGAAATAGATGGAGGAAGAGGGCAATTATCATGTGCTGTTGGTTAGTGTACATATTCCAGAACAACTTGAAAGTGCTGTGGTCCTTAGTGCACCACACACAGGAGCCTCTAATATTATTGGTATGGTAGTGGGGCACTCAGGTGATGCTACTGGTGAGTTTCAGGCTCTGGTGCCTGGGCCTGCTTCCTGCCATAGCCTGAATAGCTGACTTTGCCCTATTTCCCTGCCTATGGCACTCACTCCTGACTTCTAGTAGTGCTACAATTCAATTAACTTCTCTCTCTTTTTAAAATTTCCATCGCATCTAGGTTCTGGCAGATAAAAAACACAGCATATGTTGTTTCTACCACCTGTCTCTGCCTGTAGTGCTCACAACACATAACTGATCCATAGTCCTCAATTTCTGACTCATGATTCCTGTGGCTCAAAGGCCAGGTAGAAGACAATCCCAGCTAGATATAATCCAGCAGCTTCCCTTTGTCCCAAGTGTTCATGATTCCCAGCCATTGCAGGTCTCCAAGTCTCTGTATGGTTTGTGATTTCCATAGAGATTAGAGCTGGAGAGACAATCCTATCCATCTCTGTTGGCTTCCAGCACTCATCAATCCTAGCTTCACCCAAGCACCCAGGACTAGAAAGCCCTTTCCCAGTGAATAACAACTTTGGGTACTGATTCCTGGTGGGAGAACACTGTATTCCAGTCATCACTGAGAGTGGGTACAACTAGACTGAGTACTGGGTAGCAGCTATTCCAAGCATATTCCTCTCTGCAGGATTTTGTACAATCCCCAAAAGGTATACTTTACAAAACCTGGTAAACATTAACTTTGATTGCTAACTTGATTGGCTTGAGAGATTTTTGAGAGATTTGTGAAGCACATTCTGGGCATATCTGTGTGGATCATGAGGATGTGATGTTGGGGACTATACACAGTCCCTAGTCCATTCTTATGTATATGTCCGTTCTTTCTTCTTCCTGGTTGCCATGAGTTGAGCAGCTTTCTTTACCATCCCCTTCTACCGTGATGTTTCTGCCCTGGAGCCAGCTAACCACCAATGAAGATGTCTGAAACCAAGAATCAAAATTATTTACTCATCTGAATATTACATCAGATATGTCCTAGTAACAACAAAAACCCTGATTGATACAACATGCTAATTGTTGCTTAATAAATGCTGCTTATTGAAAACACAAATTTAATTTTAAAAAGGAGAGAAATGCTAAAACTAACAAGTTTTTAGATATAAGAAGATAATAAAGGTATCAAACTAGGTAATCTCAGACATCTCTCATAGCCCTAAAACTCCACAGTATTGTGCTTGTATCTCATTCACCATTTGAGAAGTCAAAGACATTGACCTCCTAAAAATAAAGATGCTGATTTCCAATTGGATTATGTAGAAAAACAAGAGACCTTTAAAATCAAAAGAGTCAGAGTTCCTATTTTATTTTTTGTCATTTCTCTGTGACATTAGTGAAGGCACTTCACCTCCAAGAGCCTCAATTAACTTTTTGTAAAACAAGTTTAATAATGCCTAACTCAGAGGATTGATTTGAGACTAAATGAGATAAAGTAGGTAAACAATTTGGCACATAGTAAACATTCAGACTCTCGGAAAGAATTAGAACCAGTATATCTTCTCTCTTTTTTCCAAAGAAAATCTCACATTGACTCCTTTCCACATCTTTCTTAGAGATCAGCAGATTTTCTGTGTAGATAGTTTTTCTCTGCTTCCCTGTCTACCTCTCTCCATTAGTATCCACAATATAACCCTTTCATTTGATCAAAAGCACATAGAGAAGGAGGAGCTTGGTATCCATTCAGTTAGGCAAAAAAATCAGTCTGATTACTAGAAAGCTTTTATTTTTTATGACTCATGTAGTCAGAACATAGGTGACAAAGAGAAAGACACTTTTGAAAGAATAAGGAATCCTAAAAGAGTCGATTTCCATCTCTGTGAAATGGAAAGTTATATGGATAGTAGAAATGAGCAGGAAGGCATCAAAAAAGATGATCTTCAATGTTCTCCAAGTAAGAAGTATTGAAAGTCAAAAGAATGTGAATTCAATTTCTACTTTTGTCACTCTTCTATATTGATGATAAGCACTGTAGATGGAATGTGGTACTGCAGACAAAAAGCTGTGCCTCAGACAGAAATTAACAATCACCTCAAAGCAACTGCAAGCCTGTGGATTCCATACTCTGGCCACAGCCACCTGCTGATACCGATCTGAATTTATTTTCCCCGCAGCATGGGCCAGCATAGGCATTAAACATCAGAACAATCTGATTATGAATGGGTCAACACTCGAGTAGAGAAGGCAGGCCCCAGAGAGACACCAGTTCTGGGGAGAAATAATGAATTGGGCCAGCAGCATCCTCCGCAAGAAAATGTGGCAGCTATTGTAAACTACGTAAACAATGTGGGATTTTACTCCAAAAGTGACTTCTTAACAGCAGGCTAGAGTTGGAGTAGAAATCCAGTGCAGCTCCCATCATATTGGAGAGGGTTTAATTAAGAGCCATTTGCAAAAGAAGTTGATAGTTTAAAACTGGAGCTATGGAAGAACTACAGAGCAATTCACTTCAGGGTTCTCAGTGTTACCCAACAACAATCATTGGGTGAAAGATAGACAGATATAACCATGAAGAGTGTGTAGGCTAAACATAGGACCACTAAGAAACTCAAACTCACAGTGGAAAGTCCATAGGGCCCTACTCCCTATGGTGAGAAGCCAATGTCAGCAAGTGTGACTTTCAGAAGTGACTGAATCTCACACTGGCATTTTGTCTGCTTGAACTCCCATCCTGCTGCCTCCATCCAGTAGAGCTCAGTGCTGTGATTGTTTTCTCCATTCACCAATGTAAGCAAGAGCATGACTCAGTTTGGACAGTTGTCACAGTCTGGAGCACATGGACAGAGGGGCCTCTGGAGTAGAGGAGATAACTCACAAACCTAAAAATCATAAGCTAGGTGAAGAAAACTGTGACTGGCTGGATTCCAAGACTGCAACAGTTAGGGTAAAAAAATGCATAGTCAAAATGCAGATTTTTTCCTTATTTTTTTTTTTTTTACTTTGATTGGCTGCATGAAGTTGGGGACTATTTGTCCTTTTGTTTCTTTAAATTTTCCTCCTTATTTTTTTCTTTTTTCCTTTATTTTGATCTCTCTTTTTCTATTTTCCTTGTTCTTGTTACTTCTGTTTTGTTAACTTATCTATTTCTGTTACATTCCTTATACTCCTTAATAGCGTACTCTATCTCACTTTTCTCTCTTCCTTTTAATCTTCCATTGATTTATTTTTCAAATTTTACTTTTTTCATGTCATTGTATCCACCACATATATCTTAACCAATATAATGCTTAAGTTTTACTAATCCTCAGATTGTTGGTAAACTCAACAGAAATAACATTGAATAGTTTTCTGTTGTTGATGGGAGTAAAAACATAGGTTTTGCATTTAGTAGGTACTGTATTTAAACCTTTGGTTTGTCTTAGTGTTAATAATAAAATTATAGATCACTTTTTATGGCCACAGGTGGTACTTTATTGCTTCTTAGTGTACATCAATATTGTTGCTGATTTAATTGTTATTGGTAGTATGAGATAGTTGTTGATAGCAATTTGTTTTCTCTCCATTCCAATATCTTATTTGTTTTATTTTTGTTAACAATATTTTGACCCTTTAAACTCAGTGTTGGAGCAATTGCATTGCATCATCTGCTCCCAAATTAATGGAGGTGGTTGAATCACAGGATAAATGCAAAGGCCCGTAGTTAGCCATGCATTTCAGAGGGCATCACCAAAAAATAGACACTAAGGAAAGGGATCTCAATGCTAACAGCAAGGTCTTTCCACTATAATCAATTCATAAACCTCAGCTCCTCCTCAAAAATTAGAAATCTGAAAAGATAAAAGTTCCTCCCCAAATTCTCAACTCCCCCAAAGATGATTCGTGGTGCATAAAGGGGAAGGAAATCAAAAGTTACATGGTTCAATTATTGAAATGATAAGAAGAGATAAAGAAATAATAAAAAATAGCACTCGGGAGGCTGAGGTAGGAGGAGCGTTGTGAGTTCGAGGCCCTCTTGGGCTACAATGTGAGCACAAGGCCGACCTGAGCTACATAGTGCGACCCTGCCTCAAAAAACCAGGGCCCGGAGTTTGGCTCAGTGACTTAAGTGCCTGTCTGACAGGCGTGAGGTTGTGAGTTCAATCCCTGGTGCCACAAAAAAAAATAAATAATAATAATAATAATAATAATAAAAGTGCTCTGTGAGCTCAAGGAAGGAATAAAAAATAATGCACTTAATATGCAAAATGAGCAACATGTTTAGAGAAGACACTAATAAAAACCTAGTTAAGCTAAACAAGGCGACGAAAAGTATGAATGATTAATTCAGCAATTAATTGGAATCCACAAAGTTGTACCAAAAGAAAATCCAGGAGACTAAAAACTCAATTTAAAGTATGGATGGCAGAAATGACCAGCGTGAGGATAGAATGTCAGAACTATAATATAAGGCTAATGTTATTGATCAACTATTCAGAAATACAATAAAAATGAAAAGTAAAGATGAAAAATGAATGCAACAGCTTCTAGATGATGCAAAGAAGACTAATGAATAATTAATTGGAATCAGTGAAAAATCAAAATACAGCAAAAAATAGCATAAAAATTCTGTTTATAGGAATAACAGCAGAAAACTTTCAAAATATAAAGAATTAAAGATACATATAAATGAAGCAGGTAGAACCCTAAATAGCCATGATCAGAAAACAACCAGTTCATAACACATCACAGCATTGTCGAAATCCCAGAAGTTTAACAAAAGCATAGGATTTTATTTTTTTGTATTTTTATTTTAAAGAGAAGAAACGGAAACTATCAAGAAACAAACTATTAAAAACAACAAAAACAAAATGACAACCACAACAAAAACACAATCATACAAAATTAACAATGGTTGTTATATTGCATATTGTTATCTTCAAAGTAATTGCTCAAACTACCAGATACAGGCATACAAGGTTGATCAAACAATAAAATTTCCCTTTGAGAAGTTTCTTTTCCTTATACTATATCTATTGAAACTTTTGGATCTTACTTACTCCTTCAATTTTTTACACTAGCGAGACAATATGGTATTTACACATGCAACACTGAATTATTTCACTTATTAGTATGGTTTCTAGTTACATCCATTTACCTATAAAACCCTCGAGTTTACCCTTCTTTATGGCTGGGTATAAAAATACCACAAATTGTGCAGCTATAAACATGAGTGCACATGTATCTCTGTGGTATGATGTTTTCAGTTCTTCTGGGAAAATACCCAGAAGGGGAATAGCTGGATTAAATAGGACTTCCAATCCTAGTTTTGTCAGGAATCTCCACACTGATTTGTCAGGAATCCTCATACTGATTTCCACAGAGTTTGTACCAGGCTAAACTCCCACCAATAACAGAGAAGTATTCCTTTTTCCCCACAGCCCCACCAGCTTTTGCTATTGGTTAACTTCTTGATGTTAGCAACTGTTTCTGGAGAGAGATGATTATCTCAGTGTTGTTTTAATTTGCATTTCTCTAATGACCAATGATGTTGAACATTTTTTCATATGTTTATTTGCCTATTTATATTTCATCATCTCATAATTGTATATTCATCTCAGATGCCCATTTTTGGATTGGGTCTTTAAATTTGGTGGACCTGTTATCGCACTCCTGGGCATTTTCCCAGAAGAATTGAAAACATCATACCACAGTGATATTTGTGCACCCATGTTTATAGCAACCCAATTTGCAATAGCCAAATCTTGGAAACAACACAAGTGCCCATCAATCAAGGAATGGACAAAAAAGATGTGGTATTTTTATACAATGGAGTACTACTCAGTTGTCAAGAAAGATTCCATCGAGACTTTATAAGTAAATGGACATGACTTGAAATCATACTCATAAGTGAGATAAATCAAACCCACATGTGTAAATACTATATTGTCTCCCCAGTTCAAGAAACTGAAACAGTATATATGATCCAAAATCTACAATAAATACTGTGTAAGGGTAAGAAACTACTCAAAGAGCAAAAGTAAATGGGAAAGGGAAAAGGAGGAAAGAAGAAAGGGAAAAGGAAAAAGACATAAATCTGTATAAATGTATATGTAAGATAACTAAAATGACTATACTGCTGAATGTATTAGTTACTTAGAAAGAATGGTTAATACTAATATGATTATATCAATTTTACGTCTATATCTGTTAATGTAAACAATGTATACGATTGTAATATTGTAATGATATGCAATATTGCAACCATTGACAAGATCCTATTATCCTGTTTTGTAAACCTATAATGTTACTGTTGTGGACTTGCTGTTGTTGTTTGTTTGTCTCTTTTGCTTTTTGTCTTTCTTTTCTGTGTCATTTTTTCTCTTAAATAAAAAAAATTTAAAAATAAATAAATTTGGTAGGTCTGATTTTTTTTAATTTTTATACATTCTACATTCTGAGGAACAGTTGGCAAAAATCTTTTTGCAATCTGTGGGTTTTCTTTTCATTCTATTGGTGTTTTCTTTTGATGTACAAAATGTTTTTAATAAGATGAGATCTCAGTTGTTGATTCTTTGAACTACGTTCTGTGCAGTTTGGTTTTTGCTCATGAACACTCAGCCTACTCCTATGTCCTCAAGATTTCTACCTACTTTCTCTTGCAGTAGGTTTAGTGTTTCTGTATTAATATTTAGATCTTTGATACATTTTGACTTTAGTTTAGTGCATGGTGATAGGCAAGGGTCTAGTTGAAGTCTTCAACAGGTACAAAGGTAGTTTTTCCAAACCACTTTTTAAAGAGGCTGTCTTTCTTCCAGTGAACATGCTTGGCCCCTTGGTAAAAAATGAGGTGGCTGAGTGTGTAGTTGTGACTGTGTCTTCTGTTCTGTTCCATTGATCCTCCAGTCTGGTTTTTGTTGTTTGTTTGTTTGTTTGTTTGTTAGTACCATGTTGATTTTATTATAGAAGCTTTGTAGTATCGTATCAAGTCAGGGAGTGCGATTCTTCCTGCCTTGCCCTTGCTACCCAGAATTGCTTTTGCTATTCTTAGTTTCTAATGGCTCCATATTATGATGAACCAAGAGCCAAGATCATACTAAATGGCCAGAAACTGAAATCTTCCACTCTAAAATCAGGAGCAAGACAGTGTTGGCCACTGGCACCACTCCTATTCAGTATAGTTCTGGAAATATTAGCCAGGGCAATTAGACAAGAGAGAGGAATGATAGGAAAAAAGATAGAAAAGGAAGAGTTTAAATTAACATTAACCACAGATGACATGATACTCTACATAGAAGACCCCAAAAATTCCTCCAACAAGACTAATAAGCAAATTCAGCAGAGTAGCTAGTTACAGATTCAATATTCAAAAGTCAATAGCATTCCTGTACAGAATCAACAAACTCACTGAGAAATCAGGGAAACTACACCCTTCAAAATAACATCAAAATTAATGAAATACTTAGGAATCTGTCTACCAAAGGAAGCAAAAGATTTATACATTGAAAATTACAATACTCTGAAAAAAGAAACTGAAGAGGAATTCAGAAAATGGAAAGCTGCTGGGCGAGGTGGCACACTCCTTTAATCCCAGCACTCAGGAGGTTGAAGTAGGAGATGCATTGTGAGTTCGATGCCAGTTTGGGCTACAATGTGAATGTAATGCCCGCCTGAGCTACATAGTGCTCCCCTGCTTCAAAAAACCAGGTCTGGGAGTTTGGCTCAGTGGCTTAAGCACCTGTCTGGCAGGCATGAAGCTGTGAGTTCGATCTCCAGTGCTGAAAAAAAAAAACAAAATAAAAGGAAAGCTATCCCTTGCTCATGGATAGGAGAAACAAACATTGTACAAATGGTCATACTCCCAAAAACTGTTATACAGATTTAATGCAATACTTACCAAATACAGATTTAATGCAATACTTATCAAAATACCTTCAGCATACCTCACAGTTCTAGAGAAAACATTCCTAAAGCATAGGATTTTAAATGCTGTTAGGAAAAGCAACAAATCCATTACAAGGGTAAACCCATTTGAACTGCAACAGATTTCTCAACACTAACTTTAAAGGCCAGAACAACTTTGAGTGAAGTTTCAAGTTCTAAAAGAAAACACTGTTCAATATATTCTGCAAAACTGTCTTGAAAAACTGATAGGGAAGACTTCCAAGAAGATGGCATGGCAATGGGCTACAACAAATCTACCTCTCCAAGGTTTAGAATCCAGACACTGGAAAACAACAATGTGGGGAAGAAGATAAGAATGGAGGTAGATCCATGGGGCTCAAGAAGGATCTGATGGGAAAATTGGAACGTACAGAGAAATTGAAGAAAATGAGCATAACTCAGAAAAGGGAAGGGGAAATCTGTACTTTGTGCTTGTCTCCTGGCTCCTTACCCATGAGAAAGGAAGACCAAATCTACAGAGACACAGTAGAAGCAGGCAATACCGGAGGCCATCAGGAAGAAATACACAAGTGAAATAGAGCAGTGGATGCCATGTGCTACAGCTGCTGATGACTCCAGTCCAAGCATCTGCCATATTCCCTGGAGAGAGTGCTTGTTCAGATGCCATTCTAGGGAGGTGTAAACTGAGCCTGATACTCAGAGCAGTCACTGGTTGACTTTATCTCAAGGCTCCCAGTGTTATACTCTCAAAATTACTGGGAGACATCATGGGAGATGTCACAACCATGGGAGACAACCATTGTCAATTAGTCTTGGTCAGGCCTGCAAAAGACACACAGTGTTACAAGCTAAATGACTCAAGTGCCACACCCATGACCAAAGGTCAGGTTCAACTTGAATTTCCATGGATTTGAAAGTTGCAGAACTGGCACTCCACCCTAATCCTACTGCCAGCTTGCTGGTTCTTATTCAACACAGATCTTAGCTTTCTACGTTTTTGTCTACCAGTGAGTAAAGGATCAAATCTTGAAATGGACACTGCCACAATTCTGCATGCCCCTGAAAATAACTACAGACTTGAAATCACATATTTCTTTTCTTCTTTATGTTTTCTTTTGTTCATTTAGCTGTTTTTTCCTGCTTATTTTGTTGTTGTTTTTTAAATATAAGCATTGTTTTTGGGGGGTTGAGGTTTTTTCTCTGGTTTTTGTTTTTCCCTTTTTCTTTTATTCCTTTCTGACTTTCTTACCAGTTTCCTGGGGCTTGAATAATTTTCTCTTGTCCTTCAGCCTTGTTTCTAATCTCCTTTTCTTCTTTTATCTATTTTTTCTCTTCTTTCTTTTAAATTTTCTCCCCTTAATTGCTTCTCTGTTATTATTACTCTCTATACAATTTTTTTCTCCCATTTTTCTTTTATCTTCTATATCTTGCCAGCTTTTTGTACTGATTTTACCTAATTCTGTAGACATCCTTCTACTCCCCAATTAGATTCTTTGTACTACTTCTCTCTCCTCCTTCTCATATTATAGGGTTTGAAGTATCAAATATTTCCCTATGAATCTCCCCACTTCCAAATACTTTAATAGTATAACCATACTATTAACTTTGCTAATCTTTTGATAGTTAACCTTGTAATACTCGAGCTATTTTCTAACATTGGCAGAGCTAAAGCTCCTACACTTGGTTCATATTTACTGTAAGTTGATACCTAGATTGCCTTAGTGTTTACATTATAATTGCTTGTTTCTTCTCTAGGGCTAAGACTGGTGTATAACTGATATTCATGGTATGTTAGTATTTAATTTGTTTTGGGCAATACTACTACAGCCGTCTAACTTATCATTAACAAAGTCACATAATTATCATGATTTCTCTGTAATCAAACAGTCAGATTGCCTTTGTGACATTATCATTACTAGAGTTCATTGCCAGAGAACTTGGTTACTGAGCTAACTACACAGCATCATCCTTTCCCAAATAAGCAAAGTAGTCAAATCTTGGGGCTGTGGAATATAATTAGTCACACCCAAAGTACACCACTAAAAAGCAAATAAAGAGATCTCTACTTTAGCAGCAAAGTCTTTAAACCATGAACATGCACAAAGCAGAGCACAAAATGAATGAAAACAATAGAAACATGGAAAGAAAAGTCTACAAGATGCATACCAAAACCCTCAACTTCTCCACAGCCAATCCAGGGGACTCCAAGGTGAAGATTATCACAAGCCACACACTTTTAATTACACAAAAGTACAGCAGAAAAGATAAGAAAAGAGCTCAAAAATTTGTATTAGCTGAGTGGTATTAGAGAAGATATAACTAATGAGATAATTGAAGTAATAACTAAAAAGATGCAGAACATCTCAGAAAACACTAACAGAAAGCCCGATGAGCTAAATTAAATGACACAAAAGATGAATGGCCAGTTTACCAAAGAAATATTAGTCCAGGAAAAAGGTTCAATCCGAAAACCAGAAGATTAAAAATCATATTGAAAGTAAGGGCAGCAAGACAGACAAATGTGAGAGAAGAATTTCAGAACTAGAAGATAATGATGGCTCTAAAAACCAACTACTCAAATTCACTTTAAACACAAAAAGAGAAAATGAAAAATTGAACCACCAACTGCTGGATGATGCAGACAAGACTAATCTAAGAATAACTGGAATAAGTGAAACATCAGAAGACACCATAAATGGTGTAAAAAACTATTCACAGAAGTAATAGATTAAAACTTCTCAAATAAAAATAAATACACATAGAGATAAATGAGGCATATAGAACACCAAATAGCCATGACCAAAAGAAAACTTCTCCAAGCCACATTATACTCAAAATTTCAGAAGTCCATCACAGGGACATAAATAGCAAAATCTACTACAGAAAGGCAGCAAATCACATACAAAGGTAAACCTTTTAGAGTCACAACAGACTCCTCCACACATATAGTAAAGGATAGGAGGGTTTAAATTAAAGTGCTTCAAGCTATAAAAGATAACAACGTCCAACCCCAATTTATGTATCTTGCTATAGGTTCCTTTAAAATTGTTTTAAAAAGTAGGTATTTCTGGGACTTGAAGTGTCTCAGGAAATTCATGACCATCAAACCAGCATTACAAAAGACTCTCAAGTATATCCTTGATAGAGACAAGGAAGCCGATGATCTCAATAAGCCAGAAAGAATGAATACACCTGGTGGGATGAGCAGCTATGCAAAAGGGGAAACTAAGGAAATCAGTAACAGGAAAATAATGCAATTACAGGAATAAGTAAATAAATCTCAGGAGTAATTCTCAGTGTGAATGATCCTAATTCCTGATTGAGAGACAAATTCACAGAAAGAGTCAAGAACTAATGCCCAAAAATATATAGCATACATTTGTTTCCAAAGGATACTCACAGATTAAAAATCAAAGTATTAAAAGCAATATTCCATGCAGTAGAACTGAGAAAAATGTAGAAATTGTTTTTTTTTTAAATTTCAGACAAGGTGGAAATCAAACTTAGACTGATCAGAAGGGAAACAGAAGTTCACTACATATTGGTTAAGAAAACAATTCAACAGGAAGAGTTTATAGTTATAAACATATACACAACAAATTCTGGTGCAACAAACTTCATTAAAGAAACAGTAATGGATATGAAACATCAAATAAACACCAATACAATAGTAATAGTGTCACATATGGACATATAAGCCAGAGAAAAAAAAATCAATGAAGAAACACCAGAGTTGAACTAAATTTGGACAAATAGACTTGCTTGATATCTACAGGATGTTCCATTCAACACAAGCAGAATACACATTCTTTTCAGCAACACATGATACTTTCTCCAAAATAGACCACATACTAGCCAATAAATCATTCTTTAGTAAATCAAAACAATCAGAAAAGTTTGATGCATATTATCAGACCAGAGTGCACTGAAACTAGAAATGAATGGCAAAAGACATCACAGAAATAATGCAAATATATGAAAATTAAATCATGAGCTTGGATTGCAGAGGAATATAAAGAAATTAATGTCTGAAATCAAATCATAATGCCAACATAATATTGTAGAACCTATGGAATTCAATGAAAGCAGTCCTATAAGAGATGCTATACCACTGAATTCCCAAGCCTGCAAAGCAGAGCAACCTCAAATAAATAACATAATGATGTATCTCAATGTCCTAGAAAAATAAGAATGATCAAAACCCAAAACTAATATGAGGAAAGCAATTATACTTAAAATCAGCGCAGAAACTAATGAAATTGAGACTAAAAAACAATACAAAAATCAATGAGTTGAAGAGTTGGTTCTTTGAAAGATTGTAGAATATAAACAAACCCTAGCCAAACTCAACAAATTAAGAAAAGAGCAAAATCCAGGAAATTAGAAACAAAAAAGCTAAAATCATAACAGATTTTGCCAAAATCCAGAAAATTGTTGGTGACTACTTTGAGAACCTGTAAACTAATAAAATATAAAATTCAGAAGAAATGGATAAATTCCTAGATACATGTGAGTAACTAAAGCTGATCCAAGAAGCTATAAAAATCCTGAGTAGGCAAATATCAACTGGTGAAATTGAAAAACTAATATATAAAAATAAGAAAAACCCAGGTCCCTACAGATTAGTTGCCAAATTCTACAAGAACTTTATAGAAGAATTAATGCCAGCACTCCTCAAATTCTTTAATGAAATCAAAAGAGAAACAGTACAACCATAGTCCTTTCTGGAACTAAGCATTAACCTGATTCCAAAACCAGAAAGGGACCCAACAAAAAAGGCAACTGCAGACCAAACTCTTTAATGAATAGAGGTACAGAAATGTTCAATAAGATACCCTGGGAAACAGAATGCAGCAAATCGTCAAAGAGATTATACATCATAACCTAGTAGGATTCCTTCTAGGAATGCTAGGATGGTTTAACATATGCAAGTCAATAAATGTAATACAGCTTATAAAGAGAAGCAAGGACAAAAATCCCATGATCATCTCAATAGATGCAGAAAAGACATTTGAAAAAATCCAATATCCGTTCATGCCAGAAACACAGAATAAAACAGGAATACTATGTCTTTATATTAACCTGAAGAAAATCATCTATGGCAAATCAATGACCAAGATCATATTAAATGGAAAGAAGTTGAAAGTGTTCACTCTAAAATCAGTAACAATACTAGGATGATCTCTATTAACGTGTCTATTAATATACTTCTCAAAATATCAGCTGAAGCAGTAAGATAAGAGAAAGAAGTAAAAGGGATATGGATATGAAAAGAATAAATTAAATTATTATTTTTTCTGAAGACATGATCCTCTAATTAGAAGATATTAAAAAGTCCACTGAAACACTCCTAAACTAATAACCAAATTTAATAATGTCACAAGATATAAAATCAGCACTCAAAAATAAATAGCATCCCTGTACACCAATAACAAACTAACTGAAAGAGAAATTAGGGAAGCAATACCTTTCACAACAGCGTCAAGAAAAATAAAATACTTAGGAATTAACCCTAATCAAGGAACTGAAATACCTCTATAATGGAAACAGGAAATTGAATAATATAACAGAAAATGGAAAGCTGTCAGGGTTCCTGAATAGGCAGAATCACTACTATTAAAACTTTCAAATCTATTCTTTTTTTACACTCACCGGAATTTCTGTGTATTTTTTACTTAATTAAATAGATAGATAGATAGACAGATAGATATAGATATAAATATAGATATGTAATCACATTCATCGTAGAGAATTTGTATCTGTGCATACACACAGTTAATGCAATTCCAATCACAATACAAGTAACATTCCTTAAAGAACTAGGGAAAACAATCCTAAAACATGTATGGCACCAAAGTGACCTACAGACTTGACAAATCATTCCACTACAGGAATCCAGGTATCTGGCCCCTATTACTACACCACTGAACCAGAAACCAGCACAGGAAGAAGTCATGACTTGGTAACCAGCCTTTTTCTCTCAATTTTCTTTTTTTCTCTCTTCATTGTTTTTTCTTATTCTGATATTTTTGTTCTTCCTTTCTAATCCTACATTTTTATTTTCTTTCTTTCTTTTCTTTTTTCTTTTTTTGCTTTCTAAATAGCCAGGGAGAACTCCAGCCACAGAAAACTAATCCCATTCCCCCAAAACAGAGATTAAGCTCAGATAATCCTTTGAATACTCCCTCATTCTTTCTTTTGTACCCCCTTCTCTAGTTTCCAAAACTTTGCATGACTACCCTTTGTCCTCCAGCCATGGTTCTAGTTCCTTCCCAGTTTTCTTTGTTTTGTACACTATCTTCCCTAAATTTCCCCATCACACAGCAAAACCACTCTAACACGTGGAAACACTTTGCATACAAACTCAGTTCTTTATAATCAGTTTATGATCAGCTCTTTTCTGTAACTATAGACTGTGCTCCCATGGTCTAAAGCACAAATTTTGAGTATCTAAATCGTGCTTGATATTATAGTTATTGCCAAGTTTACTCCTTTAGCTAGGATATCACATCTGTTACATTCAGCTGTTCCCATTTTCATAATAGTATTGGGAAGCTCTGGGGTAATAACATCACTGCAGCCCTACAGCAAAGAACTGGGGACCAAACCAAACAGATACCAACATCCCACTCTTAACTGGGAAGGTAAGATTTTGAGATAGACACAAACCAAGAATTTCCTATGCACAAGAGATAACTCTGAAAAATAATTTCCCTAGAGAGGCCTTGATACTAGTGATACAGCAACCTATTACAAAAACTAACAAGGATCACCACAGGAAACAAAATACATTTTTTGAAATAGAAAATGAGAATACAAAAAAGCAAAACTGAATCTCAGACTTCTGGCCTACTCAGAACAAATTCAGGAGACATCCACATAAAAGAAATTGGAAGACACACACCTGAAATTTCTGAAATGATAGCAATCAAAATAAAGAAAAAAATTCATGAGGTTACAGAGGAAATCAGATCAGATATAATCTCTCAGGTAAAAAAAGAAATGTCAACACTTATAAAAGAGCTACTCAGCAAATCAAGAGTACAGATAGATAAAAAATAGATGATAATAGGAAGAGGATATAATCCATGAATGGTCAATATAGGAACAGATGTCTAGGAAATCAAAAATTCCACTGCAACCTGGCAAAACGACTTGAACAAATCTGAAGACAGATTTTCAGACCTTGAAGACAGGATCATGGCTACAAAACATCAAAGGAAAGATCTTTAGAAAATATAAAAAATCAGTAAATAGCCATTCAACAGCTACAAGGCCATGAAAAGAAAAATAATATGTTTAATTGGTGTCAGTGAAAAAGTAGGAGTCAACACAAATGACATTAAAAACCTATTTGCAGAAGTAATAGCAGAAAATTCCCCGGTCATGGAAAAAGAATCTGACATACAGATTGGTGAGGCATATAGTTCTCCAATTAGCCATAACCAAAATACATCTATGCCCAGACATATAGCAATGAATTTTCCAGAAATTCAGAACAAAACCAAAATATTAAAACCTGTTACAGAAAAAAACAATTCACCTAAAAAGAAAAGCCTATCAGAATCACAGCAGACTTCTCAACACAATCCCTCAAGTCAAGAAGAACTTGGAGTGAAGTATTTCAAGTCCTGAAAGAAAATGACTCCCAACCCAGATTTATGTACCCTGCAAAACTATCTTTCAAAATTAATGGAGAAATAAGGAACTTCCATGACAATGAACAACTGAAGAAATTCATAACCACAAAACCAACACTACAAATATTAATGAAAGATATTCTAGACAGAAATAAAAAAGAACATAATTCCAAGAACAATAACAGAAAGAAACCACCAAGCTGGGCAAGCAATTATACACAGAGTAAAATTAGGGAATGAAAGGGAAGGAAATAACATGCAAAGATAAGCCAATACATATCAGTTGTAACCATCAACATAAGTGGACTCAATTCACCAATCAAAAGAAGCAAACTGGCAGAACGGGTCAAGAAACAAAATCCAACAATGTACTGTATACAAGAAACACCATTAACTTAAAAATAAATTCATAGACTGAAAGTCAAAAGATACAAAACAATACACCTTGTGACAGGAACCCAGAAAGCAGAAGAGGCAGCTATTCTGTTTGCAGATGATGTGACCTTCACACCAAAAATGATCAAAAGAGATAAAGAAGATCATTAAATATTCATTAAGGGAAAAATTCAAGAGGAAAAGATAATAATCATAAATGTATGTGCATCAAATATGGGAACACCCAAATATATAAGACAAATATTAATAGACATGAAAAATCAAATAAGCAATAATACAATTGTAACAGGAAGCCTTAATACCACATTGTCACAAAGAGATAAATCAACTAGACAAAAAATCAGCAAAGAAATGACAGAACTGAGCCAAAACTGTCGAAAAATGGACTTAGGAGACATTTACACAGTACTGCACACAGCATCCAAAAACACATTCTTGTCAACCACACGTGGGACATTCTCAAATATAGACAATATAGTAGCCCATAGAATAAGCTTAAGTAAATGCAAAGGAATTGAAATTATCCCATGCACATTATCTGAGTATATTGCAATAAAATTGAAAATTAATGACAAAAGAAACTGCAAAAACACCATAAACACATGGAAATTACATAGCACCTTCCTGAACAACAAATTGGCACAGATGAAATTAAAGAAGAAATTAAAAAATATCTGCAATAAAACAAAATGCAAATACAACTTACAAGAACCTGTGGGACACAATGAAAACCATCCTAAGAGAGAAATTTATAGCAATGAATTCTCACATCAGGAAAACCGGATGAGCACAGATAGAAAACCTAATGCTGTAACACAGGCTTCTACAAAAAGAAGACCAAGACAAACCCAAAGCCCATACAAGAGAGGAAATCATAAATATCAGAGAAGAAATTAATGCAATTGAGATTAAGAAAAAAATGAAAAAGAAGTGATGAAGAGCTGGTTCTCTGAAAGAATAAAAAATGGATGAAACCCTACCCAACCTTATCAAAAAACAAAGAATAAATTCAAATCCATGCAATAAGGAATGAAACGTGTGAAATCACTACAAAACCTGTGGAAATTCAGAAGATCAACAATACCTCCTTATGAAATCTTTACTCATAAAATGGAGAGCAGAAGAAATGGAGAGATTCCTAGAAAAGTATGTATTATCAAAGCTGGATAAAAATGATATAAAAATTCTAAACAACCCAATATCAGTTAATGAAATTGAAAATATAATTAAAAACTTACCAACAAATAAAAGCCCTGGTCCTGATGGATTCAGAGTTGAATTCTACAGGAAATTTAGAGAACATTTAATGTCAATTCTCCATGAAATCTTTAATGAAATTGAAAGGAAAGCAATTTCCCCTAACTCATTCCTGGAGAAAAGTATTACCCTCATACCAAAACCAGAGAAATACTCAGCCAAAATAGAGAACTACAGGCCAATCTCCCTAATTAACATAGATAAAAAATCCTCAATAAAATATTAGCCAGTGGAGCCGAGCAAATCATCAAAAAGATTATACATCATGACAAAGTGGGATTCAACCCAGGAATGCATGAATTGTTTAACATACTCAAATCAATAAACATAAGGTACTGTTTCAACAGAATCAAGACAAAAATCACATGATCACCTCATCACATGCAGAAAAAACTTCTGATAAAGTCCAACATTCATTCATCATAAAAACCCTACAAATAATCAGAATAAATGGTGTTGTTCTAAATTGAATAAAAGCCATCTACGACAAACCAACAGCCAACATCACAGTAAATGGAAAAAAAGCTAAAAACTTTCACTCTAAAATCAGAAACAAGACAAGGATGTTCACTATCACTGCTTTCATTCAATGCAGTTCTGGAAACATTAGCCAGAGGAATGAGACATGAGAGAGAAATAAAAAGGAAAAAAGATAGGAAAGGAAGAAGTTAAATTATCATTATTTGCAGATGACATGATACTCTACATAGACGACTCCAAAAACGCCACCAAAAGACTTCTAGATTTAATAAGCAAGTTCAGTGCCGTAGCTGTATACAAGTTGAACGACTAAAATCAATAGCATTTCTGTGCACAAACAACAAGCTCATTGACAGAGAAACTAGGGAAATCATACCCTTCACAATAGCATCCAAAACATGAAATACATGGGAATCAATCCTGCAAAGGATATGAAAGATCTATTCATTAAAAATCACAGCCCTCTATAAAATGAGATTAAAGAAGATATCAGAAAATGGAAAATTATCCCTTGCTCATGGATAGGAAGAACAAACATTGCAGAAATGGCCATACTCCCAAAGCTTCTATACAGATTTAATGCAATCTCTATCAAAATATCTTTATCCTGCCTCACAAATCTAGAGAAATTATTTCTAAAATTCATTGGAAGCACAGGAAACCTAGAATAGCACAAGCAATTCAAATCAACAAAAGCAAGTCAGAGGGCATCACAATCCCCGACTTGAAATTATACTACAAAACTATTGTGATAAGATCTGCACGATTCTGGTAAAAAAAAAAAAAAGATAGACCTGGAGATTAGTGGAACAGATTAGAAGATGCAGATACAACTACAATGACACTCAGTCACTTTATCTTTGACAAAGGTGCCAAACAGGTTCACTGAAAAAAGATAGCCTCTAATAAATGGTGTTTGAAAAACTGGCTTTTGACATGCCAAAGACTAAACTAGACCCATGTCTATCACCATTCACTAAACTAAAGTCAAGATGGATCAAAGATCTAAATATTAAAACAGAAACACTAAATCTACTGGAAGAGAAAATAGGTAGAAATCTCAAGGACATAGGGGTAGGCAGAAAACTCACAAACAAATACCAAACTGCATGGAAGTACTTCAAAGAATCAACAAAAGCTCTTATTAAAAAAGTTTTTGGATATCAAAAGAATTCACCAACAAAGTGAAATGAAAACCCAGTGATTGGGAAAAAATTTAGCCAACTGTTCCTCAGAAAAAGTATTTCTATCTAGAACATATAAAGAGTTAAAAACAACCAGGCACCCCAGATTCAAAGTCCCAATCCAAAAACTGGACATGTGATATGAATACACACTTCTCAGATGAAGAAATGCACATGATAAACAAATGTATGAGAAAATGTTCAACATCACTGGTCATTCAAGAAGTACAAATTAAAACAACACTGAGATTCCATCTCACCCCAGAAATAATGGCTAGCATCAAGAAATCAACCAATAATAAATACTGAGGGGAAATCAACCAATAATAAATACCGAGGGGCTGAGGGGAAAAAGGAACCCTTCTTGACTGGAGCAACTGTTGTGAAAATCAGTGTGGAAATTCCTCAGAACAGTAGAATTAGAGGTCCCATTAGACCTAGCTATTCCTCTTTTTGGTATTTTCCCAGTACAATGAAAAACACCATACCACAGTGATCTATGTGCACCAATGTTTATAACAGCACAATTTGTAATAGCTAAATCTTGGAAACAACCCAAATGCCCATCAACTGCAGAATGTATAAAAAAGATGTGGCCTTTCCATACAATGGAGTACTACTCAGCTATAAAGAAAGATAAACTCGAGGCTTTTATGGGTAAGTGGATGCAATTTGAGGCCATACTCACAAGTGAAATAAATCAGACTTGCATATGTACAAATTGTATTTTCTACCTAGTGTAAGAAATTTGAAGTGTAAGTAAGATCCAAAATGTACAATAGAGATCGTGAAAGTGAATGAAACTGCTCAAAAAGAAAGAACAACTGGGATAGGGAAAAGAAGGAAAGTAAAAGAAAAAAAATATACACATACACACACACACACAAGATAGCTAAGATAATTATACTACTAAATTATATTACTTCATTGAAAAGAACCATTTGTGCTTTTATTTTTGATCAATTTTTCATGCCTATGTCTTTAAATCTGAGCATCTACTTTGAAGACAACAATACACAATATATTATTCATTGTTAATTTCTTATTATCTTACTGTGAAATTCTCTATCATTGTTTTTATTGTTTTTTCTCTTTAAAACAATAAAAATAAAATTAAATATAAATAAAAAAGAAAAAGTGACTTAGAATATAAGAAACAATTCTGTGCAACAAAATCAAGGCAGATGGCATCATAATCCTGGACTTTGATTTATACTGTGAAGATACCATGATAAAAACAGCATGAATTCGGCAAAAAAGGAGTCATGGATCAATAGAAGATGTACGAGCAACTCCAGACATACTTAGTATGTTATTTTTAACAAAGGGCCAAATCCCTTAGGCTGGAGGAAACACAGGCTCTTTAATAAATGATACTGGGAAAACTGACTGTCAACATGGCAAAGGTTGGAATTAGACTGGTGTCTCTCACCATGCACTAAACTAAAATCAAAATGGATCAAAGATCTAAACATTAGAATAGAATCATTTAACAGGCTGGAAGACAAAATAGGTAAAACTCTTGAAAACACAGGTGTAGGAAAAACCTTTTCTCAGTGGAATCCCAGTTGCACAAGAAACAATACCAAAAATCAACAGTTGGGACCATCTCAAATTTAAAAGCTTCTGCACAGAAAATGAAACCACTAATAGGGTGAAGAGACAAGCTACAGAATGGGAAAAATTCTTTCCAGCTAATCTTCAAAGGACTTATATCTAGAATGCATAAAGAATTCAAATACATTAGACCTTTTAAATTTAAAGACCCAATTAAAAATGGGCATCTAAAATGAATAGACACTTCTCAGATGAAGAAATACAAACAGACAATAAATGCATGAAATAATGATTAACATCATTGGCCATTCATGAAATGCAAATTAAAACAACAATCAGGTTCTATCTCACTCCAGAAAGAATGACTACCATCGAATAAACAGCCAATTACACATGTTAGCAAGGCTATGAGGAGAAAGGAACAATTTTCTTTGGATGGTAGGACTGTAAACTAATCAAGCACTGTGGAAATCTGTACTGAGTCCTCAAAAAACTAAAACTAGAGTTTCCATTTGATCTAAATATTCCCCCTTTAGATATCATTCACAAAGTGAAAAAGACATTGTACCACAATGATATGTGCATGCCCATATATATAACAGTGCAAATCATAGTAGCTAAATCTTCAAAACAGCTTATATGGCTATCAATGGATGAGTGGATAAAACAATGTGGTATTTATACACAATGGAGTCCTACTCTGCCATTAAGGATAAATTTGAAACATTTGTATGAAAATGAACGTACATTAAGACCATATTATTAAGTGAAGTAACTCAAGTACATGAGCTTAACAATTGCATGGGTTTTTTAATATGAAAAACAGTATGTATATTTAAGGTATGAAATAAAAGACAGATAATAGGAAGAAAAATAAATTAAAAAGGTAGTGAAATCCAGCTTACACAATATAAATAAAAGTGTACAATTGTCTTGCATGTTTTATATGTTCTTTGGCCTATTAATCTAGTTTTCAATCTGTATATATGTTAATTAACTGGGCAAGGTATTTTAAAATAAATAAATGAACCTGATAGTGAAAAAAGAAGAAGGAGTTGGGAGAAATAAGGGAATTGAGGTGTGTTATGTACAGGTACCCATTCTCTACAGTGAATGTAATCATTATTTAATGCAAACATGAACTAAAATAAAGAGTCAAGAAAAAAACCGTTGGAGAAATAAGGTTTTTGTATGACAGAGAGCAACTTACAAAATACAAGGTCAACAAACTAACCCTCAAAGATATCCTAGAGAATATGAAGCCAATAGTGACAAAAAGTATAATAGAATGAGTACCCTAGTTTGGGTGACCAGTTAAAGAGAAGGGATAAAAGGGGAACAAGGAACAGAAAGAATAATGCAATGACAGGAAAAAGTGAAGACCTTTCAGTCATAACTCAATGTGAGAGGTCTCAATTCCACATTTGAAAGATATAGATTAGCACAATGAATCAAGAAACAAAATCCAACAGTATGCTTTATACAAGAAACATGTTTAATTCAAAAATAGATTCATAGACTATAAATCAAAGAATGGCAAAAAATATTCCATGAAAAGGGAACTACCCTAAAACAAGCAGGAACAGCTATTTCTCTTCAAACATGTGAAACTCAAGTTAAAACTGATGAGAAGAGACAAATAAGGTTTTCACTTATTCCTTTCATTACATTATTTTTCCTGTTCCTGGTTCCATTTTTATCCCTTCTCCTTTACTGTTCCCCAGAACTGGTGTACTCATTCTATTATATTTTTTGTCACTATTGTCTTCATTTTCTTCTGGATACCTTTGAGGATTGTTTTGATGGCCCTGTATTTTGATTAAGGGAATAATTCACTAGGAAGAGGTAACAATAACAAACATACATGAACTGATCACAAATGCACCCATTTTAAAAAACAAACACCATGAAATTTATACCCTGGATAAACCAACAGCAAGGGGAAAAGTCAGAGCAGCTAGCAAAAGAGAAAAAAACTGAAACAAACAAAACAAAACAAAACAAAAACTACCCAGATGAGATAAATATCAACACAATTATAGTGTGGGACCTTAATACTCCACTGTCAAAAATAGATGAACCAGCAAAAAAAAAAAAAAAATCAACAAAGAAATATCATAGTTGAACCAAAACTTCCAACAAATGAACACGGCAAATATTTACTCAGTGTTCCACCCCATAAGAGAACACACTTTCTACTCAACAGTACCTAGAACTTTCTCAAAAATAAACCAAATTCTAGAGAAGAAAGTATGTTTAAGTAAATCCAAAATAATCAATATTATCAAATGCATGTTGTCAGATTACAGCACAATGAAACTAAAACTCAATGGCAACAGCAATAGAAATTATGCAAACATGTAGAAATTAGCAAAACTCTCTTGAGTAATCCATGAGTCACAGAAGAAATCAAGGAAAAAAATTAGGTTGCTCCTAGAGTCAATAACAGTACCATACAGCAGAATCCATTGAACACAATGAAAACAGTCCTAAGAGTGAAGTTTATAGCTGTGAAAGTGCACATGAAAACAAAAGAGTGAGCTGAAATTAATAATGCAGTGATCCACTTCAAGGTTTTAGAAAACAAAGAACAATCCAAACTCAAAGGAAAGTACTAATAAAAGAGCAGAAAATAATGAAATTGAGGCTAAAAAATATGAAACTTAATGAAATAAAGAGCTGTGTCTATACAGAAATAAAAAAATAGACAAACTCTTAACCAAACTTATCCAAAAAAAGAGAAAAGGGAGCCAAATCAATGCAGTTAGAAATAAAAAAGTGAAATCACAAAAACTGCCATAGAAATTCAGAAAGCTTTTAGTGACTACTTTGAAAAGTTGTACTCCAAAAACTTGCAACATTCAGAAGAAATTGATAGAATCCTGAATGTGTATTAATTACAAAAATCGAACCAAGAGGACTTAAACCCCTGTATAAACCATAAAAAAGTGGAAAAATCAGAGCAGCTACCAAAAAAGAAAAAAATAAACGCAAAACAAAGCAAAGCAAAAAAGCTACCAACTTTAAAAAATCACACAATGTAAAATTCATTGCTGAATTTTGCAAGAAATTTCAGGAAACTGTAATTCTAATATTCCTCAAACTATTTAATGAAATTAAAAGCAATTTTCAAAGTCATTCCTGGAAACAGACTTTACTCTAATTCCAAAACCAGACTAGGACTCAACCAGAAAAGAATAAACATGTACACACAAATCTTCAACAAGTTACTGCAACAGAATGCAACTTATCATCAAAAAGTTTCATCCAAAGAATGGAAGGATCATTCAACATATGTAATTCAATAAATGTAATACATCACACGAACAGAAGTGTTTTAGTTACTTTTCTCTCATTACTGAAACAAAATATCCAACACCTACAAGTTCAGGAAGGAAAGGTTTATTTCAGCTAACAGTTTGTAGAAGTTTCAGTTCATAATTGGCTGGCTCCAAGGCAGGGTGGCATGGCAGCAGGGGATTGCAGAAGACAAACAGGTCAGGAACTCCTTGAGGCCTGATGCAAAGTCCCAGTGATGCCACTCTCCAGGGGCACAGACCACCTAGCCATATGGGTCCTGGAGGTTCTGAACTTCATCCAGCTCTAAGGCCCTAGTGCCACACCCTGGGAGTGCATCCTTGCTAGCTGCACAGAGCATCTGATCTCTGCCCAGCCCAGGGTCCCAGTGCAATCCATCAGGGGAACACACGGCCAGGCTAACAGGGCACAGAGGTACCAAGACCAGCGCACCCCAGGGCCCAAGAGCTGCTCATAATAGAGTAACCAGCATAACGTAAGAGTTCTGGAAAATTCGAGCTCCACCCATCCGAGTTCAAGGCCCTAGTTCCATAGTTCAAGGGTGTGGCCCAGCTAGCCATGTGACAGGCCCTGGAGGTCCATAACTCCACCCAGGTAGGAGCAAGGCCCCAATACCATAGGCTGGGGACACACTCTGGCTAGCCCCATGCACCAGAGGCTCTGAAATCCTTGCAGTAAGACACAAGGTCCTGGTGGTGCCACACTCCAGAGTTTGTTCCACCTAGCTACCTGGGTCCTGGAGGCTCTAAACTCCACCAAGCCAGGTGCAAGTCCACAGTGCTACACCCTGGGAGTGCATCTCTGCTAGACAATTTGGTTGCAGAGGTTCTAAACACCACCCAGTCACATTCTAGGCCCTGGCAACATACTCTGGGGGTGTGCTCCTGATAGCCACAGGGAGGATACAAGCTCTGCCCAGCCCAGCACGCCAGAGCAACCCAATAAAGTACATCAAAGGAACACACAAGCAGCCTCACAGGCAAAGGAGCACAAGGTTCTGGTGCCATAGTTTGAGGGTGGCCCAGGCTAGCCACAGGGATAGTGGAGGATTGAAGTTCTACCAGGTGCAGCATGCCAGTGCAATCCATCAGGGGGCTGCCTGACCAACCACACAGGTCCCAGAGGAAAACAACAAAATGAAAGAAAAAGATGCAGTCTCGGTCCACCAGCTCACCAAGAACAAACACAAGAGACACTGAAATGCAAGACGCTGGAAATCAAACAACTAAACTTTCTGAAATGATCGCAACTGAAGTAAAGACACAACTCCTTGAAGCTAGAGAGCAAATCACATCAGAAATAATCTCTCAGGCAAAAAATGAAACGACAAATATTATGAAAGAGAAGCTATGTATATCTAACAAAAACCAAGGTAAAAAAAATAGAACACAACAAAATGATGGAAACTTTGAACAGTATAAGACAGAATTAGAATGCATGAAACAGATTCAAAGGGAAACACAGGAAATTAAAATTTCCATTGAAAGTTGCAAAACCATATGAATAAAGCTGAAGATAGACTATCAGAGCTTGAAGACAGCATGGAAGCTTACCATCATGAAAGAAAAGATCTCTTAAAAATAACAAGGAACCAGGAAACAATTCAACAGCTGCAAGATGATGCTAAGAGAAACAATATAAGATAGATAGGTGTCAACAAAAAGGCAGGGGTCAACACAAATAACACAAGAAGACGATTTAGAGAAATAATAGCAGAAATTTTCAAACCATGGGAAGAGAAACTGATATACATGTAAGTGAGGCATAAAGAACCCCAATTACCATAACCAAAATAAATCTTCACCCAGACATATAATTAGAATATCAGAAATTCAGCACAAAAACAGAATACTAAAATCTGTCAGAAAAGAGAAACAAAACTTACAAGGAAAGCCCATTAGAAGTATGGCAGACTTCTCAACACAAACTTTCAAGTCAAAAAGGGCTTGGAGTGAAGTATTTCAAATCCTGAAAGAAAACAACTGTCAACCCACATTGATGTACCCTGTAAAACTACCTTTAAAAATTGTTGGAGAAATAAGATACTTCCATGACAAAGAACAACTGAAGAAATTTATGGCCACCAAACCAACACTACAAAGAATACTGAAAGACACGCTAGAAAGAGACAAAGATAACTACAATCCTAAGAACAACAGCAAAATGAAACACTAGGCAGGGCAAACAATTAAACATAAAACCAATAAAAGAAAGATAACATCACAGAGATAAGTCAGTACATATCAGTTATATCAATCAATGTAAATGGCCTCAACTCACCACTAAAAAGAAACAGATTGGCAGAGTAGGTTAAGAAACAAAATTCAACAACATGCTGTGTACAACAAACACATTTAACTCAAAAGGAAATACACAGACTAAATATCAAAGGATGGAAAACAATATTCCATGCAAGAGACACTCCGGGGTACATTCTGCCTAGCTCCCTGGGACCAGGAGGCCTTGGACCCCACCCACTTAAGGCGGAGGCTCCACCCACATGCCCCAGGAGGCCATCCTCACTTGCTGGGCACAGGATCCAACTCTACCGGGTCCCACAACTCAGTGCAATGCACCACACAGCGTGATCCACAGGGGAAGGACCAGCCAGCCTCACAGGACACAGAAGTATGCAGCCCAGCCCAGATCAGCCCAGGACCCCAGAGCTGCTCATCAGGGACTGACCAACATAGCCGCAGGGCCTTGAAGAGCTTGGGCGCCCTGCACCAGAGTGCAGAGCACGTGCGAGCTCCATACTTCAGTGGAGCGTCCTGTGCACGCCCCATCATAGAGCTTGTGGGCCCCCGCCCAGCCAGGATCAAGGCCCCAGCACAGTAGGCCAGGGACTTGCCCAGGTTTGCCCTGGCACAGCTCTTCCTCTGAACTTGCAGACCGACTCATGGTCTGGGCGGTGTCACACTCCGGGGTACACTCTGACTAGCTCCCTGGGACCAGGAGGTCTTGGCTCCACCCAGTTAAGGTGGAGGCTCCACCTGCACACCCACGGGAGGCTGTCCTCCCTTGCTGCATGCAGGGCCCAGCTCTACTGGGCCCCATTAATCAGCGTGACCCAACAGTGCGAAACCTCAGGGGAAAACCCGGTCAGACTTGCAGGACACAGAGCCACATAGGTGCTAGAAGAAAATGACAAAACGAAAGACCAAGAGGCAGTCTCAATCCCCCAGCCCACAAAGAACGAACCCAAGAGACACTGAAATGGAAGACAGTGGGAGTCACACAAATCGAATTTCTGAAATGATAGCAAATGCAATAAAGAAACAGCTTGATGAAGCTATAAAGAAATTCAAATCAGAAATATTCTCTCAGCTAAAAAATGAAATGAGAATCATTATTAAAGAAATGTGTGTATCCAAAAAAGAGCAACATAAAACAATAGAAGAACTTAAGAAAATGATGGAAACTTTGAATGAACAATATAAGACACAAACAGAATGCATGAAACAGATGCAAAGGGAAATACAGGAAATGAAAAACTCCATGGAAAGTTTGAAAAACTGCTTAAATGAAACTGAAGATAGAATCTCAGATCTTGAAGACAGCATGGGAGATCATAGCCACGAAAGAAAAGATCTCTTAAAAATAGTAAGGAACCGAGAAACAACAATTCAACAGCTGCAAGACGATGCCAAGAGAAATAACATAAGATTAATAGGCATAAATGAAAAAGCAGGGGTCAATACTAATGACCTGCGAAGACTATTCACAGAAATAATAGCAGAAAACTTTCCAAACATGGGAAGAGAATCTGGAATACAGGTAACTGAGGCATACAGAACCCCAATTAACCACAACCAAAATAAATCTTCAGCCAGACATATAATAATAAGGGTATCAGAAATACAGCACAAGAACAAAATACTAAAAGCTGTCAGAGAAAAGAAACAGATCACCTATGAAGGAAAGCCTATCAGAATCATGGTAGACTTCTCAACACAAACCTTTAAGTCAAGAAGGGCTTGGAGTGAAGTATTTCAAATCCTGAAAGAACGTAACTTTCAACCCAAATTGATGTACCCTGTAAAACTATCTTTAAAAATTGATGGAGAAATAAGATACTTTCATAACAAAGTACAATGGAAGAAATTTATGGTCACCAAAACAACACTACAAACAGTACTGAAAGACCCTCTAGAAAGAGACAAACATAGCCACGATCTTAAGAACAACAACCAAAGAAAACCAATAAGCAGGGCAAATAATTAAACAGAAAATGTAAAAAACCAACAACAGAAAGATATCATGACAGGGATGAGCCAGTACATATCAGTTTTATCAATCAATGTAAATGGTCTCAACTCACCAATAAAAAGAAACAGACTAGCAGAGTGGGTTAAGGAACAAAACCCAACAATATGCTGTGTACAAGAAACACATTTCACTCAAAAGGAAATTCACAGACTAAAAATCAAAGGCTAGAAAACAATACTCCATGCAACAGGAATCCAGAAAAAAAGCAGGGGTAGCTATTAGGATTACAGACAATGCAAACTTCAAACCGAGAATGATCAAAAGAGATAAAGAAGGTCACTACATATCTGTTAGGGGAAAACTTCAAGAGAAAGAGATTACGATCATAAATACATGTGCACCAAATATGGGAGTACCCAACTATGTAAGACAATTCTAAATAGACATGAAAAACCAAATAAACAATCATACAGTTATAACAGGGGACCTTAACACCCCATTGTCACAGAGATATAGATCAACCAAACAAAAATCAGCAAAGAAATAGCAGACCTGAATCAAGCTTGTGAACAAATGGACCTAGATGTATACCGAGTATTCCACCCATCAACATCAGAATACACATTTTTCTCAGCTGCACATGGGTCATTCTCTAAAATAGATCATATGCTGGTCCACAAAACGAGCTTAAGTAAACGCAAAGGAACTGAAATAATTCCATGCATATTATCTGACCACAGTGCAGTAAAATTGGAAATGAATGACAAAAAAACCTACAATAACTGCATAAACACATGGAAATTAAATAATACCATCCCAAATAAACAATGGGTCACAGAAGAAGTTAAAGAAGAAATTAAACAATATCTACAATTGAATGAAAATGCAAATACAAATTATCAGAACCTGCGGGATACAATGAAAGCAGTATTCACAGGGAAATTTATAGCACTAAACTCTCATATCAGAAAAATGGAAAGAACACACATAAACAGCCTAATGCTGCACCTCAAACTTCTTGAAAAAGAAGAGCAGGTCAAGTCCAAAGCCCAAAGAAGGGAGGAAATTATTAAGATTAGAGCAGAAATTAATGCAATTGAAACTAAGAAAACAATACAAAGAATCAATGAATCGAACAATTGGTTCTTTGAAAGAGTAAATGAAAATGATAAACCCCTGGCCAACCTTATCAAGAAGAGGAAAGAAAAAATTCAGATTCATGCGATAAGAAATGAAAAGGGTGAAATCCCTAGAGACCCCGTGGAAATGCAGAAGATCATCAACACCTACTTTGAAAACCTTTACTCACATAGATTGGGTAACACAGAAAAAATGGACAGATTCCTAGAAACCTATGAATTACCAAAACTGAATCAAGAAGATGTAACACTGCTGAACAACCCAATTTCAGCTAACGAAATTGAAAATGTAATTAGGACCCTACCAACAAAGAAAAGTCCTGGCCCTGATGGATTCACTGCTGAATTCTACAAGAAATTTAGGGAAGACTTAATGCCAAGACTCCACAACCACTTCAATTAAATTGAAAGGAAAGCAAGTCTCCCTAACTCATTCCCTGGAAACAAGTATTACCCTAATACCAAAACCAGAGAAAGACCCAACCAAAAAAGAACATTACAGGCCAATCTCCCTAATGAACATAAATGCAAAAATTCTCAATAAAATACTGGCAAATAGAATACAGCAAGTTATCAGAAAGATTATATACCACGATCAAGTGGGATTCATCCCAGGAATGCAGGGATGGTTCAACACACACAAATCAATACATGTAATACACCATATCAACAGGGCCAAGGACAAGAACCACATGATCATCTCAATAGATGCAGAAAAAGCTTTTGACAAAATCCAACACCCATTCATGATAATCACCCTACAGAAAATCGGAATAGATGGTCTCTACCTCAACCTGATAAAAGCTGTATATCATCAACCAACAGCCAACATCTTACTAAATGGACAAAAACTGAAACCTTTCAACCTAAAATCAGGAACAAAACAAGGATGTCCATTATTACCACTGCTAGTCAATATAGTTCTGGAAATATTAGCCAGAGCAATTAGAAAAGAGAAAGAAATAAAGGGAATAAGGATAGGAAAGGAAGAAGTGAAATTATCATTATTTGCAGATGACATGATACTCTACATAGAAGACCCCCAAAAATTCATTAGAAGACTTCTAGAAGTAATAACCAAATTTAGTAATGTAGCTGAATACAAGGTGAACACTCAAAAATAAATAGCATTCCTGTACACAGACAACAAAGTCAATGAGAGAGAAATAAGGGAAACCACACCCTTCACTATAACATCCAAAAAAATGAAACAATTAGGAATCAATCTAACAAAGGAAGTAAAATATCTGTACAGTGAAAATTACATTACTCTAAAGAAGGAAATGGAAGAAGATTTCAGAAAATGGAAAGATATTCCCTGTTCATGGATAGAAAGAACAAACATCATGAAAATGGCCATTCTCCCAAAATTATTATGCAGATTCAATGCAATCCCAATCAAAAATCCAAACCTCAGAGATCTAGAGAAAGCATTCCTGAAATTCATCTGGAATCAGAAAAGACCTAAAATAGCAAAGGCAATTCTGGGCCACAAATGGAAGCAGGAGTCATCACAATCCCCGACTTGAAACTATACTACAAAGCTACTGTGATAAAATCAGCATGGTACTGGTACCAAAACAGACCTGAAGATCAATGGAATAGATTAGAAGATACAGCCACAACTACAAACACACTTATCCACCTCATCTTTGACAAAGGGGCCAAAGATGTACATTGGAAGAAAGACAGTCTCTTTAACAAATGGTGCTGGAAAAACTGGCTTTCTGTATGCCATAAACTAAAACTAGATCCATGCCTATCACCATGCACTAAAATAAAATCAAAACGGATCAAAAATCTGAATACAAAAAGAGAGACACTAAACTTACTA